>CABHPH010095968.1:0-11145 GCA_902168325.1 Peromyscus nudipes
GAAGAAAAATATTTAAAGACCATTGACATGGTAAATTTTAGAGTAGAAAAAAGCACTTTATTGGTTGATTCACTAATTCTTTGTTATCCTGTTTGCACATGTCCATGTGTGTAGGAGCACACCACAGTGCTTGTGGATGTTAGAGTATAAATCTCAGGACGAAGAGTATAAATCTCTAACTCATAGCAGGGTCTTCTCTTTCACTAGCCAGACTCCAGGCTAGCTGGCCAGGCAGTTGTCCCTCCCTACCTCCTATCTTTCCACAGCAAGGCTGGGAACACCACTGCACCAGACTTGTTGTGGGCTCTAGTGATTGAACTCAATTCATTAGTTTTACGTGACAAGTACTTATACAAACTGCGTCATCTCACAGGCCAGTGAAATGACAAATTTCAAGTAAAAGTTCTCCAGAGAAAAAGTGGCAGTTGTAAAAACACCTAATATCTGAAAACAAGGTATGGGATATGTGGCTTTATTTCCCATTGTTAAGAAGCTATATGCTGTTACAAAACTCAAAGCTATCAGGTTAAGGGCTGTTTACCATTATTAAAGTTGTTTGGGCTACTTTATCAAATTTGTATACACTAAGATATAACTGGATTTGTAAAAGAGTAGTTTTTATTTGTGACGTTTTAATAAAACATATGGCTTTGGGTAAATTGGTAATCAAATCATAAAATGAAAGAACAGAAAAATATTATGTATTCATCGACACAGATATGACTTTGTTCACATGCTAAATGGCCACATTATTCCTCTTCTGTTACTTGAAAGATAATATCCCTGTACTGTTCTCTTAACTACAGAATGGGATTGTGGGCTAGGTAGAGGCTTTCTGACTAGGTTGTACAGAAAAAAAATCACATCAAAATAAAACAAACACCAACAACATCCACCTAGGATATTAAGAAAAATGCAAAATTCCTGAAAACTCCCTCTAGTAATTCAGGTGAGCTTGGAAAAACTTCTTTATTTACTTGTTCATCGGATTTTTAGTAAATCTTCAATTTAAGGTACCACTTTCTTAGAAGAGCTGTCTGCCTTCTAATTTCAAAATTACATGGTGACTCTCCAAAATGTAACATTTAGGGGAGAAAGGCAAAGCAGGATTTAGTTTCTAGTTTAACCTATTTAATACTTTGTGCAATACTGATTGAAATGACCTTATAATTCCTCCTCAGATTATGATTATTGTTCAAAATGCTGAAAACTTTCAAGCTGCCTAGAAGACAAAAGTGCTCTTTCCCAGGAAGATCCTGTGATAGCTATGGCAAGCGTGAACAAGCATCTCAGTCCACTCACCCCTCACCCTGTCAACTGATACAATGCCAGATACAGTGTCAAAGATGGAAATTAGTCCAACCTTCACTGAGATTAGCTTGGCGATAGATGCTCACAAATTTCAATTGTGCCTAGGTTTTATGCAAGCAAAATTACCACTTTGAATTCAAACTGTGAAAATCAGGTGGCTGGAATATAATAAACCGATGTAATGTATTGGCATTATTTATCACAGTGCAAACAACCTGGAATTAGACAAAACATTCAACACAGAATTTAAGTCAGTCTTCTCCATATAATCTAGGGATGTTGTTAGAAATAGTCATTTAGAGTTCTTTCCCTTCAGCCTCTGCTACAGAGACTCTGGGAAAAGCCTGTGACTGTGTATTTCTCAGCAGTACTCTAGGTAATTTTTATGATCTGACTAATTGGAGGATCATTACGTTTAGTAAATGATGTTAAGAAATAAAATGCTATAGACTAATCAAAGCAATGCTGTAAATATTTATATTGTTACATAAAGCTATTGGAATATATATAATGGCTTAGTATTTTTTTAAGAATAAAATACACAACTGTACTGATTCTTTTAAACAGTTCCCTTCAATCATTTAAAAACTAAAGATGAAGAAAAGAATGAAAGCGAAGGACTGTTGGGCCAAGCTATTGGGCTGGCTGTTCCATTGGAGGGCAGGTGTTCACTTAGAGTCTCATTAAAGGCAGAGTAATGAGATGGGGTGCAGAGGTACAGGATGTTTCTCCTTCTCCCCTGGAGTGTGCCCCAGGCAGACCTGATCTGGGTCTGGCATTTACATCTGTGTGTGCCCCTGGAAGGACTGTACTGGGTCTACCTGCAGATGCTTTTCCAGAAACATGTGTGGAAAGAAGGGTTCAACTCCATCAAAATAAGAGAGTTCAGCTCAGTTTCTAATAAATTATTACCCTTTAGTAAACGTTTTACTTGTAAGGGAAATGCACTCCCATGTAGCAGTTTCTAAAAATATATTTACTCAGCCTTTTGCCGTCTAAATCCAGCTCCTTTTGCATCGACCTGAGTTGAGACAGAGTAACCAGACCTCACTCAGACCTACACAGAATGACCTGATTAGACAAGCTCAATACAATTAGGCTTATATAGTTAGTTTCAACTGAACATTGCTTTCCTCCAAAAAGCAGCTCATTTACATGAAAAAGAAAGGCATTGCTGGGCTTTATGTTCTACTGCCCACTTATTTAAAAATGTAAAATTATGCCTGATAAAATATAAAAAATAGTGAAACTCTTCACAAATACTTCTGTTATTCAAGAAAATGTTTTGAGAGGTTTTTTGTTTGTTTGTTTGTTTCTGTTTTTTTATGTGTGTGTGCAGCTTATGTACAAACACTTTATATAAATGCTTTGAAGATAAATTGCATTTTCTAAAGCTTATTATTGCTATTCTAATTATTATTATTTCCTTCAAGTATTCATTTTAAAATGACTATACATATTAACTAGCTTTGTAAGGAGCTTTACTTATAAAAAACGATAGCTCTTCAGTTGCCTCGGGTTTTACAGAGAGCCTTATGCTCCTTCCTTACTACGGGGCTTTTTCAAAAGCTGAGTCCAGTTTTTTTTTTTTTTTTTTTTTTTTTTTTTTTTACATGTGGTAACCGTACAGAGTTGTTGAAGGACGCAAGTCATATTCTTTGAAAGTCTCACAGATTTTAACCCTTTGGTTTTGTTAAAATTGGAGTCAATATTCACATAAAAAATGTATTCCATAACATTAATTGGCAGAAAATTTGGACAATCAATGCCTAAGAGACATTCATTTTGATAGAAATCTGTAGAATTGATGCAAGCCTGATCTGCTATCCTTTTGTGCTCCTGTTAGCATATGACTTTTTCAGACACATTTCATCTCTCTTTAGTTGGATTTATTCCTAAGTGATGATTGCCACTGATCAGCCACAGCAACCCTCACATAGGATTTTACTGTACTGTGATCTCCAAGGATGTGTCTTAAGAACTTCTATGTTTAACAAGCTTCAATGTTATTTGAAAAACAATGATTTAAATTTTATGCTGTGGATTTTGCTTAATTGCTGCTTGTTTTGCTATTATGAATAAATAAGGTATGTGAGTATATTCAACATCAGTTACAGTTACCAAAAGCCATGAAATCGTGGGTCCTAAAATCACTAGTTATTAGTGAAGTCTTTGTAGAGATTAACTATGGCCATGAATCAACTAAAGGTGTTGATAGACTAAATACATACTAGGATGTTTCAATAAAATATTATTTAAAATTCTACTACATTAGCCCCCTTCAAAGAGTGGTCTAAGCTATTGGAAATTCCTAAGGAATTCACTTTCCAAGCTTGATTAGGTTTAACGCATTCACTTGTTCAGCAGGAACAACTAAAGGCAGTCTATCCCAATAATGTCTAAGATTAAAGTAATATAAAGGTCATTCAACACATGGCCTGTAAAATTATGACACGCTGAAACATCATCTTTATGCTTACATTTCAATATCAAGAACCTTCTGAATTATCTCTGCAAGCATACCTCTCCATGAATAGCTTATGTGACCATTACTAGGAGAATGCAGTGTCTAAAACTTGTAAGTTTGAAAGCAATGGACAAGAATGAGAGACTGCAAAAGACAGAAACAAGAGTCTAGATTCTATGTCCTTTCTTTATCAATGTTCTTTCAATGAATGTCAATTGTTAATAACCTAATGTCCCTGTGGCATCATTAATATGGACTAAATACTATAATTTAAGATCAGTTATAAAAAAGATACATATAATAATAATTTGTGTAATAATAATATTAATACACATAATAATAAATTGCAAACTAGATGCACATACACAAATACATACACGTACACACACAATTATATTCCAATATGACATTTTACAGATAATCAAATACTGTTCACATTTCCATGCCTTCATTAAATCAAAAGTTACATATTTTCAAGGCATTGAGGAAACCATAAGGGTTTTTGACATTTTAAATGGCTTTTAAAACTGCATAAGAGGTACATTTTTATTTTTGTATTAAATCCTTTAGTTATGCATACTAAAACAAACCCAGATTACGTGATGAATTTAAAGAAAATGTACCCACCTGTGTAAATACCATCATTATGATGGAATTAAGCATTAACAGCACTCCAACAGTGTCATGAATTTCCTTGTAGAAAATTTCTTAACCCCAGAAGATAATCACTGTTTTCCCTTCAACATTTAGCAGGTGGATTAAAATCATTGGTGAAGAATAAAAGATAATGGGTAGATAAAATACCTTGTTCAATTATCAGTACAGTTAAAAAAAAGACAGTTTGTATTGAAAATAGTGAATGCTATTTCTTGCATCTTGGTTTTCCTGTGTTGAAATATTATTCACATTATAAAATAAGAATGTGGGAACTCATAGTGGTTAGGTTGGGACATTTGAGGAGGTGATTTGATGAGAACACCTCAATGGACTCCTTAAGTGTTTGTAAGAAGAACAGATATGATATGTACAACCCTTGTCTATTTCCAGACAAGGTTTTAAGCTACCTCTAGAATCTGCCATAAGAAGGATTTCTCCACAGTGACTCCTTGAACTGGTTCCAGAACTACTGGCAAAATAACACGTTTATTTCTAACTTACCAAGTCTGTGTAATCTTTCTAGTAGCAAAGGGAAATTGATTAAGACAATGGGCTTATCATATACACAAATAGATACTTTATAGGTTTGATAAGAGTATGGAATAGCAAGAAATACTATGCTGAAAATTTCATTTAATATATTTTAGTTATTATACAATGATATAGACTAGTCAGTAAAAACTTTGATGAACTTTACTACTTACACAGTTCAATAAAAGTATAATATCCAGATTCGTAATGTTTTGTCATCTCCCCAGACATCCTTTACACCATCACTATATAGTCACACTTTCCTGCTTCCTCCAAAGGGCATGGATACGCAACATCCTTCACTACTATATTTTGATATTTTAAAGGCTGATGCATAACATGATTCATAAATTTTGAAAAATATTGCTTTGAAAGTGTATTTGATTTCTATGAATTAGCAAATATTCTTGGTTTTAGTTTAATGAGTTTTCATTTTTATGAGTTGGGTAGTATGTTTATCCATGTACTGGTAGACAGTGTTTGGATTTTCAAATACTGGCAATTGAAAATATATTTTTATATAAACGTTTCTATACAGGCTTCCATGCAAACACATTTCTATTTCCCAAGACTAAATACTTAGAGGTGGGACTGACAGATCCGGAAGATCATATTTAAATTGATTAAAGATGTTTAGAGCAATATGACTCAGTGGATAAGAGCACTCCCTTTGTGTGGTGGCTTGATTGAGATGTCTACCATAGTCTCAGGTATTTGGATACCTTTTCCCCAGTTGGTGGCACTGCTTCTGTAGGTGTAGGAGGTACAGCCTTGATGGAGGAAGTAAGTCACTAGAGAGGAGGGCTTCGAGGTCTCAAAAGCCACATGCTATTTCCAGTTCTTTCTCTGCTTCCCGCTTGCAGTTCCAGATGTGATCTCTCAGCTGCTGCTCCACTAACTATGCCTTCCTTTGCCATCAAGGACTCTGACCTTCTGGAACCATAAGCTCAGATAAACTTTTCTGTATAGGCTGCCTTGATTATGGTTTATTAAGCAATGAAAGCGACTAAAACGCTTTGCAAATAATTACTTTATTTAGATGCCTGGAATTGTCATGGGGTTTGGAATATGACTCAGTAGGTAAAACAACTTCCTGTGGAAGCAGGATCTGAGTTCAAATCCCTACCATCCACAAAAAAGTATGGTAATGATTGTGTGAAAACCCAGAATTAACGAGTGTACAAAGGTTGACTCCAGAAGTTTATAATATGGCCACTCTAGTCTACAAAAGGAGTTTCAGGTTCAGTGAGAGACCCTGTTTTAAGAGAAGGAGGTGGAACACAATAAAGAAAGACACTCAATGAGCTTCTTGTATAAAACCAAGATGCCCTGGGTTTTAGTTAATGCGATTAGGTAATTCACATTGAATGCAATTTTTTATGTGCTTGGATTTAGCTCTATTATTTTATTATTTCTTTTCTATTTGTAGTCTGTATTTTAAATTCTTATGATTTTCAGAGTTCATTTAAAAATTATTCCTAGCATTGCACTTTATTGCATCTCTTTGTGTATTTATTTTTGTGATGGTTCTAGGCATTATAATACACAGAATTTACTTTTCACAATTTTCTTGATCAATATTTAATCATTGGTGAGTGAGATTATAGTATCCTACCAAATTATTTATCCAGTTGTTCTGTTTGTATACTTTAAAAAGTCCAAGATGAAAAAGAATTTTTCTTTCAACCTTTAAGGAACTCAGATAATCACATCATCTAACTAGGTTTCTCTTTTAATAATTCATGTTCTTTCCTCTAGTTTCTGAAGTTGAAATTTTATTCTGGAATCATTATCCATTTTAAGAACTTTGTTGACAGGACCTGTAGAGTAGTATTGTCCACATTACATTCTCTCAGTTTCTTACACATAGCATTTCATTATTTAAGCATTATTTCTATAGTATGTATTTTTCAGAATATTGATTTCTTACTCTTTAATTCTATGTTTCACATTTTATATATCATCCTATTTCTATCTGGGTCAAGGTTTCTGATAATAAATTATGCCTGCACTGTTGGTCATGTCTGGTTGTTTTCAAAGAATTCTCCAATTGTCTGTATCTTCAAGTACTTAGGCTATGACGTGGTGAACATTTTAGTTACAGCATGAACAAATATTCTAACTTACAGATTACTTGCTTACTTTTCTTCTCCAGTTGCTTCCTGAACAGAAATTTTCTCATTTTTAGTAAAATTTCAAATACAGGGGAATAAGTACAGGAATCTTTTATTGTTTTTCTCACAACACACAGCAGATACTTGGTAAAAGTATATTACTTAGAAATATGTCAGTAAATACACTAAGAGAATATATGTTGACCAAGAGAACAACAAAATTATACCTTTAACTGAACTCCCAGTGAGCTGGAGAAAATATCTACTATTAAACTAGGCAGCCAAGCACTGATTGCTGAGAAGATAGTGAAGCTTAAGAGCGAACCAAACTCATGTAGACATAGAACATTCCCTTTGGAATATAGCTTGCTCTTACTATTAAACAATAATTAGTCTTGCTTAAAACATCAAAAGGATCGAAGACTGACTAAAGATATTAAACAGACATCACACTGGCCACTTGGGTTTCAATTTGTAAAGCAAATAGGCCAATCCATCTCCTTTCAGTTATTCCCAGACCTCAGAGTGCACCCATTAGCAGGATCATGCTGGTATGGGGAAAAAAGAGAAAGAAATGTGTAGGGACATGTAGAAATTGAAATTCTGACCTAGATGTTAAATATCTCTGCTTATTTAAATGCTGTAGTATAGAAGCATTTTTGCATTTACTCTTAGGTTGTGCTTTGTAGTCTGAGTTCCCCAGTCATAACATTTATTTCCTGCTTTATCCTGAATATTTCAGTAATTTTTGAGATACAGGAATCCCCTTCATAATTAATATATTAACATCTTGTGCATTTTCCCTACAGTTTAAGTTCAAGGAAAACACACACATTTTAAAATTCCTTATTCTCAATAAACATTGTTTCATCAAATAAAATAAGTATCACATAAGAACACTGATGTGTACATATAACATTTTCTAACAAGAACAGGCAGGTCAATGTGTTCACAACACATTCCTGAAAAACAAATACACTAGAGCATTTATGTAACATCTCAAATAATAGCATTCTTTGTTATACATGACCTGCAAATGGCTCTCAATTTAGTAATAAAAGTAATATATATATATATATATTCTTCATGTAAATACTTAGGAGACATGGAAATACTGTTATGCAGACTTTTTCAAAATGTTGGGAGATCAAGCTATACAAATATTGATTTTCTTTGATTTATAATTTATATTGAAAGTAAAAGGGGAGCAGACTACTGTTAATTTGTAACAATTATGATGAAGGTGAAAACTTTTAAAATATGTCCACATAAGGGTCTATGAAAATACAAGCTTAATAAAAGGCTATACAATGGGCTGAGCAGATGTCAGTAATATGTTTCCCTTGCAAGACTGAGAACCTACGTTTGAGCCCAAGAATCACACAAGTTGTGATGAGAAGCCCTAATGAATCTAGCATTGGGGAATCAAAGACAACAGGTCCCTGGGGTTTGCAAGTGTCCAGACAGCCTATACTATTACTTTATCCAATAAAAGAAAATAGGACTACAGCACTGAAGATTGGAAAAAACAACCAAGTCTTTGTAATCTAGAATCTATACACAGATACATTGGTGCACACGTAAGCAGTAAAATGAATAGAACTGCATGTTATTTGGTTACTGATGTAATGTTAAATGAAAACAATACAGAGAACAAAATGTAGTATTGACTTTATTCAATGCTGTTCTGCCCATTACATCTAACACCAAATCACCAGTTTTTACTTGCTCTGCAAACAACAGTTCCTCCCTTTCATAGGGAGTGTGTTGCCACTGCAGACTTCTCATCTTCAGAGCTGTTACAGTACAGTTCTCTCTGTACTCAAAAGCAATCCCCTAGTAAATACATAATAAAAATAATGCAACTCAACATATTTATTCATTAAAAAGAAGTTTGTACCATTAGTCATATTTTTTCAGGAATACTTGATCCAAAAGACACTGCCATGGAGAGTTTGAAAACCTATCCAGCTTCATACTCAAGACACAAGGAATTGCCTTCATCAACACTACTTGGGCTCACTGGAAATATCTGGGTCTATCTGAAATTGTTATGTCTTTATTTATTTTTTTGTCATTTCATTTTTTTTCAAAATTATAAATGAATAATATTAAAGTAAGTGCCTATTAGAAGTTAAAGAAGGTTTCTGAAAAGTATTTCACATATTTTATAGTTAATTTTTAAAAATTTTATGGTCAGCACATATGCAATTAAAGAGAAAAAGAAGTGATAAAATGCAGAGAACTCAAACAAAACAAAGAAAAACACATGAAGCTCTAATCAATAAACCTCTTAGCCACTACTTACATGTTTGCATTTGGATCATTGTCTTCAGTGTGAACTGAGCTGGTGGTTTTATTTCACAGAATTGCCCTGGTGTTGGTTCTCCTCTGAAAAGCATTTAGGCAAAGAGAGGTCGGATGCAAGGATGTCAGGGCTGGCAAAGTCCCAACTCCTCCCAGGGAACGATGAGAATGGCAAAAGCCAGTCAGGCATTGCATGAATATGAGAAGGGGGTTTTAGGAGCTTCTAGGTGTGGAAGAGATGTGGTGGAGGATAGAAATATAAGAACTCACATACAGATTTCTTCCAGAATCAGCCTGTAGCATCATATGTGCCCCTTTAATATAAAGTGTAGGAAAGATAACTGCACACACAGCAGCCTTCATTCATTCATCTTGTCTACTGAATGAGACACTGTTTTCTCAAAACTACAAATAACTCCATGATTAATTCCTTAAATTATCATTAATAATTATTTTTGTTTTTCAATAGAAATTCATTATATAAAGACTATTTGATAACATTTTCTATTAAAGAACTATAAATGATAACAACTGAGCTACCATAATACTTTTACTACAACAGATATGTCAAAAAGATCTGGCTATCCCTCTTCAGTACATATATCCAAAGTGAATGAACTTAGAATTTCAAAGAGATACCAACACAGTTATGATACTTCAGCAAAGTTCAGAGTAGCCAATACATGGAATTAGCCTATATCTCTACTAATATATGAAATGGTATAGAAGATATGGTAGATGTGCACAATGGGTCATTGTACACCAGTAAGGAGTGGAATTCTATCATTTTCAGCAAGATGGATATAAATGCGGATGTTTTGTTAATAGAAATAAGTCTGACACAGAAAGACAGGTTCTGCATATTATCTCAAATATGGAAAAGTTTAAACCGTCAATCTGAAAGCTTAGTAGTGATTGGCAGGAGGAAGCGGGGCAGGAATGGTAGAAGAGGGGGGCTGAATTTGGTCAGTGCACACTATGGGCTCTGAAATATCACACTGCATATACTACAATACCACATCGCATTCTGTCCTTAATGAGTGTAAACAAAGCTAAAAATGGAGAAAAGTTAGCTCAAGGGGCTATGAGTGTTTCTGAATACAAACGACAATGGTCTTTACAGATGGGAAGACATTTTAGCATTTTGTCTACTCGCTAAAAATCTATTGCTGAAGTTTCCAAAGGGGAAACAATTTTAGAAGGGTAAATTACTCAATTCCAATATGGTACAGATTTTGATTTCTTACTCTGATACTGTCATATAATAGGAAAGAGACCTTGTTTGTCCCCTAAAATATGAAATCTAAAGTGAAAAAGCAGAAAGTAGGACAGCGTGGAATACAATTTTCTTATATTTTCACATAGTCTGGATTTTTGGCTTTACTTAGAACTTTAATATATTGTGAAATTCGGGAAGTAAATGAAGAAAGTAGTTTCACTCAATTGCATCTCTAGTTATTTACCATTTAAATTAGAGTGGTAGGCAAGCATCCAAATTAGAAAAAGGGAAAAAAATGGAATTCAGATCAAAGGATAAAGGAAGGGCAGTCTTCAGAAGTGCTTTAAAGTAGGCCAATGTGCTTTGGACTTGATTAAAACATCAAATATGACTACTGAATAAAGGTACCGCTCCAATGTCTGATACTATGAAGTTGGTCAAAATCTGGTCATGGGGCAGTTGTAGTTCTAGGGAGAAACATACCACAGATGTTTATAGTGTCATGGTGCCCCCTAATATCTATATCTATATCTATATCT
>CABHPH010095980.1:0-18575 GCA_902168325.1 Peromyscus nudipes
TGGTTTTAAAATGAATTCAGTTCTGAGAAAATAATATTAATACAGTTTTTGTTAATTCATTATTTGAAAGAGTATAAAACAGAATAGTCTTATGGATAGTATCTCTAACTATCTTTATTCTATTCTCTTTTTTTCTCCTGTCTTTTTTTAAACTTCATTTTCTTTTACTATCTTTGAATTCAAATTATAATAATCACTGCCACAGAGAATGACATTAAGCATCCCACAGTGATTTCAGGCACCATCTTCCATCCTTTCTCAGCAACTCTATACGACTCTTAATACACAACCCTTACTCTCCTGGGACTTCTCAATTGCTACTGCAGCTTCTTCGGATGAGATCCTATCTGGCTCCTTCACATACATTCAATTAAAAAAAACCTATAAATCATAGTTGAAGAATTAATGTCACCTCTTTCTATCCCAATGTCTCAAACACGATTAAACACTCCTCCCCCGCTTTCCTGATACATTATTGATTATAGCAGTTTATAGAATTTACATTGCAGTATTTCTCAGCTGCACTTACCACACTGCATTATAGTATTTTAGTGTGCTCAGCTCCCATGCACAATGAGATCTTTTGTGTGTTGGAGCCATGCCTAATTCATTGTTGCATTTATACTTCCTGGAATATGATATATTCAATGGTCATTTAATTACAATTTTGTGCATGAATTCCTAAATGAATGAATGACTCATAGATTCCATAAGCTCTGACAAAATCACCATGAACACAGTTTATTTGCTAATTGTGTAAATAACAGATTTAAATGTCTGAACTATTGGATCAGAGAGTTTTAACTCGGCCTCTGCCTCATCATCACTTGTAGAGGTGTGTAAAGCCGCTGTCTGATTCTCAGCGTCAGTCTGGTTGGTTTTGGAGTAGTCTCAAGTGATTATACATTTACTTGTTACCTTTATTTTTTACTCATAATAACTATGTACAACTAAAGAACAATTCAGATTGATAATCATACAGTAAAATTCATGGTATAATTTGATCTATTTGGGGAACTTGGAAAGAAAACTACAAATAAAAATATAGATATATGTGGTTAATTTTATAGTACCAATTTGAAAACTACCCTTACTGTTTTGCATGAAATTTTTTCTTAATTGTATCCTTAAAACATAATCTCAGAAAGTATTTAGGGTATTTGGGTATTTGCCAACACTAAGGACATTATTAGCTAAGCACTCATACTGCTTTGCATGTAATTTTATTGTCGTGTAATTACATTTACTGAAGTTAGTCTTAGAAGTATTTAGGACAATTGCCAAGAATGGTGACATTATTAATTTGCACTCTGACCACGAGAACTCTCCCAGTGGACAAGATGACTAGTGTAGATGACAGGATTACCTTCCTACTACAGCCACAATGAATTCTGCATTGATGTCTGTGTTGGAGTTTCTTCCCTGTGATTTACTGAAGTTGTGATGTCTTCAGTTCTCTTGAATAGGGAGTGTGGCTGTGATTTGATTAATCGTGTGACAGTTTGTGCTTTCACTTTCCTGGAGGGACAGTAAAATAAGATTTAGTTGTAAAGATATGTACAGTATAGAATTTCATAAAGCCTTATCTCATAAAATGCCTGAATAACTTTCCAAGTGGTAAGAAAGTAAAGAAAAATAAGAATTTATGACAAAAATAATAAAGGAGGTCCTGTTATTGAAGGCCTGCTTGCTGCTGGAACACAGGAACAGCCACATGAAAGTAGAAGCAATCTTCATGAAGCTGCCCATTGGAAATCACAGTTACTGCTTCTCCTTGATTTGTAGGATGGCCTCCAAATGGAGATGACATTCTCAGCATCACAGCATCATTGTCAGTGATGTTACAGGCTTAGGTGTCTCAGTGCCAAGTCATTACACATATTTATAGGACAATTCTTTTGAACAGGGTATTCGAGACATAAAATTGTTATGACTTTCATTTATATTTCAGAACCACAGTGATATGATCAAAGGTACAACATTTACATAAAAGCCATCTTTCACTGATTTGTATAACTATTCTTGGGGAATGTCAATAGCAGGATAATTGATATCAATCAACTTTCAATAGACTACTCCAACCAACATTCCCAAATTAACTGAAGGCTGTCATGGAAGGTGAGATCATAGCAGTTTTTTTGTTTTTTTTTTTTAATACACCAACTAACTTTTCTGTAAAGAAGTGAATAGTTTTCTGAAGTTTTCATATTTAAAATAGTTCTCATTTATTATATTCACATTTTATAATTTCTTGGATTATAAAAAAAAACCCTAACAACTGATTATATAAATTTTAAAGGTGAGATTAAAGAAAGCGGAGACTGTCAAGCCAGTGAATAATTCAGAGAAGGTTATACATAAAGACTTTGTGACTCCTCTGTCATTTCACAAAGAAACTGAGTGCTCACAAGCAGAGTTCTTACACATGTGGCATGTGCTGTTCCTGGGTCAATAAGAGGTCGTTCCTGTTCTTTCATGTTTTCTTTTTGTTTTTGTTTTTCAAACAATCTAAAAAACCAGGACTCCTGAAAATACACCTCATTATAAGTGATGACTTTTTGGCTTAAAGATGGTGACTATTTTAAAAGATTTTGAGAATAACAAAACCTAATGAACTTTAAAAAACAAAACCTCACAAATATTCAACATTGAAACTTACTGGCAAATGAAGAAAAAGTATTATTGGTGGTGGGAGCCTAATGATACCATTATGCAAAATTATATTTGCTAAAACTTTGAGGCTGGTCATAGGAGGATAATTTATAAGGTTGCATGCTTGAACAGTGTGACAAAGCTTGCTGATATCATGGTACAACATGATAATTTGGACAAGAACTACTCCTGAACGGTATGATAAAAACCATGTTAATATTATATCAAAAGACACAGAGAAGTTTTATATAGTAATTAGGAAAAGCACAGTTTCTTCTGCTGGGCTGAGATGACTTGAGATTTCTCCAAATCAAATGTCATGCTGTGAGACCCAGATGACCTGTAAGTATTGAGGAAATTCAAGACGTTTTCTTTTCTTGCTTTTCCCCTTCCTGCTCCTCCCTAAATTACCATTGTTTGTTTATTTGTTTCTTCCTTTCTTTATATTCTTCAAGAATGTTCTGAAACAAAAACAGGCCAAGACGTTTGAGGTTTTTGTCACTCTCTTGCATAACAGTGATGAGGGACTGTGCTGGTCCCTCTGGTCTGGATGCCTCATTTAGACCTGTGAAGGTTTTATGCCAAGACAACCACAACAATGTTTTCCACTTAGAGTTGTGGCCTCAAAATTTCTAAACACATAAAAACAACTGTTTTGAATGATGCTATAAAAGTGTTTCACTTTGTTAACCAAGGACCAGTTTCCTGAGAATGCTTTGAAAATCTGGTTTACTTGGGGAGAGATGACTTAACCGTTACTCACAGAAGTCAGGGTTGCAGGGGTCAACAATTCTTTTGCACTGCAAAATGAGACAGCTTTCAAAAATGATACAACTGACTGAGACAAGGTATTTTAGGATGAAGCAGGGCTTCTGAAACTGGCCTTGTTAGTGAAGGAATTTAGCTGTCGATCAGACTTACAGATCTACATGGGACCCTGTGGACAATACTGTAACAGGAAGTAAAATCATTTGGAAATCAGTTTCCACTGCTGCTTGACTAACCGGTGAAGGCAATCTGCAAAGTGTCAGGCTTAGAAAAACTATAAATCTTATTTTGCCTTAACTGCACTATTTAGCATAACTTTATGACATTTGCATAATGGATTCTTAAAATTTAAAAAGGAGAACACTCTCAAAAGGCAGCTGAGCTTAATTACCATTTTTTCTTATAAAGGTTATCTAAAATTCTCACTCTTTATTCTAGTTTTAATAGGGAAAAAAAGCAGTCTAGCACAAACTGCATTGCATGCCATACAGCATTTTAAAATCTGATAGAGAAGAAACTCACCAAAAGATTTTTTAAGTCTATTTGAGTAAGATAAAGGAAATGGAAAAAAGAGAGTTCAGGTTTTCTTTCTTGGATTTGCATCTTTGTCCAGTGTGATAGTATTAGTTACCATCTCATTGATTTGACAATAGCCACCAAAGGAAGGAAGGATTTATTTTGGCTCATTCTTACATGGGAAGCTATTGCAGGAAAGTCATGGTAGCAGGTATAGCTAGCTAGTCTTATTGTATCCACAGTCAGGAAGCAAGCAGAATGCAGTGAATACTAGCACTTGGCTCATATTGTCTCACTTTTGCTTAATCCAGAATCTCAGTTCTTGTTCACACTAATGGTGGGGCTTACCTCTTCAACTAACCTAACTAGGTCATCACTCACAGATATGTCCAAATCCTAGCTAACCTGGTATAGATTATCACAGGCAACCAGAGGTTAGTTATTCTAGATCCTGTTAAGTTGACAATATTGACTATCACAGAGACCAAACTTAGATTTCTTTACTATAGTTAACACTGAATACAAGATCCATAATTTTACAACATGGTCATTTTCTAGTTCATAATTCTCTCTGTCACAAATACACCCAGATGTCTTATTTGCTTTACTCAGAATATCATTAAAAAAGTAAGCTGTTTATTTTTGTGGATTCTGGAGAAGAACTGTTTTAAGTCCTGGTTTATTAGCCTGCCGTATTATGAGAAAGATTCATGTTTCATTGGAAGCTGGTGTCCATGTGTGTGTCTCTCTCTCTGCTCCTAAAGACTGCTTACTCCCAAAGACCTCACATGTGGTCTTCTACATGCTTAAAGTCACCAAAAAATACATGGAATTTTTCTCATGCTTGAATTTCCCAAGCCCCTTTCTGATTCCATCAGATGAAACATTCTGCTTTCAAGGTATTCAATGGACCAGACCCATCCTGATAATCACCATATTTTATAGTCACATACTCATTTTTTCACAAGCAAAATGCTTCCAAACTAGTACATCCATACACAGTGTAATGCCGTATTTTGTTCCAACACACATTACATATAGATTGGTAGCCTCATTAACTAGCTCCTACCTAGTAGGGTTGCAGCTTTTGTAATGCTGTAACATGTGTGTTATTAATATTTATAGTGATGCTGCCACAAATAAAAGTCATATAAAAGTATAGCACTGTGAGACATCGAGGGACACATCTATAATTCTGACATTCACAAAGCTGAGATAGAAGCATCCTGCCTTCAAGACCAGACTGAGTTACATAGAAAGACCCTAGGTAAGAAACAAGGGATGGGACTTTAGTTAAACTGGAGAGCTCTTGTCTAACATGTGCAAGGCCCTGTATTTGATTCTTTGAGCTGCAATAAAGTAAAACACAGACAGCTTTAATGAACAATGATAGAAGTCGTTTGTGGTTTACATATCACCGTGATTTGCACATCTCCAAAATCCCATTAGATAAAAGACTGGGCCTTTGTACCATGGAACTATTGAGAAATGGTTGGACTTGGAGGAGGTGGGGTCTGGTTGGGAGTCTTCTGGTCATCTGAGTGAAGGAGATATTGGAACCCCATTCTCTCATATTTCTCTCTTTGTTTCTCATCCCCTGTGAATTTTGTTCCACTACCACTCCTACCCACCAACCTGTGCTACCTCAATGTAAACCAAGGAGGAATTATACCATGTGACCCTCGCCTGACACCTCAGAAAGCAAGAGAAAAGGTAAATGTTTTCTCCTATGTCATTTGTCTTAAGTGTTATGCCACAGGTGCACAAAATGAATGCATTCACTCACTATACTATACTATAACCTTTATCATTATTTATCCTAGTAACAAATGGAGTTTGCTATAACAATATACTCTGCCACAGGGGTCAGTACCTTGATACACCATTGGTCTATACAATCCGAGGTATATTATAGGCTATCTCACCTAGGTTTGTGTAAGTTAGTTTTATGTTTTATGATATCTGCATAAAGACAAGATTGCTTAATGATGGATTTCTCGAGATTTATACCTAGCATTTCAAAGCATGTGCCTGTATGTCAACTACCATTTGAATGGTTCAGAGATGAAAATGTACAATATTATATGTTGAGTAGTCAGTACTGGCTCTCTGTTTAAGTTATGCATTGAGTGATAATGGTTTAAGAGGAAGTCAGAGCAGAGTGGTCCGATTTCTGTTCATAATCAAATACCTGAGATAATCAATTTATAAGTTAAAAAGTAGTATATTTCATATATGCTCCAGCCATGAGTATTTGTTTCTACTGTTTTGCAACAAGACAGTAAACCATTAAAGCACATCTCAGCACACCAAAACTCATCAATTCATGGTTCAGGAGTCCCAAAAGGATTGAAAGGAGTTCATCTACAATCATTTTCAACATGCTCCTAATGACCTGGGGATATCCTATTTGGCTTCCCTTGCCAAAATATCCTCCATCAAGGCTCAATAGAGTCACCCTGGGGATAAACATGTGGACCTTGTAGCACTCAAATCATAGCAGATCCCAATTCAATGTCTTGTGTTGAACAGTTTGGGGGGCTTCAGTTAAAAAGGCAGAGCAGTCATACGAACGCTAAATAATTTCAGGTTTCTCTAAAAGAGAAGAGGCGGAACACAGCAGAAGCTCTATCTGATGACACAAAGCCCATGGACACCTTAGCTCCCACAGCTGCATTTCTAGAATTGAGAATTGAAAATACACACCACAAAACCTCAACCGAAAAACTTCTCACTGTATTTTAATAACAGTAAGTTTACAACATGAGATAATTAGCAGGGATTTAAAAAGAATTTCAGTTTAAACTGCTAGCTAGACAGATATTTAATCACATTGAAGTAACTTTAAGATTCTAACAACTGACAACAAACAATATTTATCTCTGAGTGTAAGAAATTGAAATTATATCTATTCATATATTAAGTTTAAGCATTGTCAAATGTTACAAAAACTTGCAAATATTCCAGCTATTTATCAATGCTTCAATATGATAATAAAAACAAGTATCTAGATTTTTATGATTCATATTTCTTCTCCATGAATTTTGATAAAATTTATAAAATTTGGAAATATGACAACATTCCCAATAGCTGAGTAATTGAAAGAATCCATATATTTCATAATTATTTTCCTACAACAATTTTCTGTAACTTGAACTGACTAACCCTTCTCTAGAGATCTGTACCAACCTGCAACATTTTTGCAAATTGGTACCATATCTTTGTATAGATCTATCTTTGCTAACTGATGGAACAGTAGGTTCTGAAATCTCCAATTATCATATAAAAATTGAAGTTCATTTTAATGTCTCCTGAGATGTGTAGTAGCTTGGCAGCTTGTCAATGTCCTACATATTGACAAATTCACTGAGGAGAGTTCTTCACTGTTTTTAACTGTTTGCTTTTGGGCTAGGTGTCTAAAACCTGCAAGTATTGTTTTAGAGAGAGCTATGTTATTTCATATCAAAATGCCACCTTTGACTACATTTCAAAGCTAACATCTTTTTCAGAAAATCAAGCCCTGTTAACTCTTTTTTTTCTACTTTAAATGAAAATTCTGCTTTTCATTGAAAGACAAATTTACAGAATTAAAAACTTTTACATAAATTTTATTGTACTTTATATTTTTAATTCAGTGAAAATTGATTTGAGATACCTTTAAAGAAAACAATAAAGCCACAGCATGTTGAAAGTGAGGCTGAGACCATTGCTTTAGTTATTTTATTACCTATCTGTCTATCTATCCATCTAGCTATTGACATATCTATCATCTATCACCAATATATTTTTCTATCATCTATGTACAGAAAAAGTGACATTTTAAATTAGATAGAAAAAAGCAATTTGCATTGCTTTGAACATTGCATTGTATTGAACACAAAATTTATCACAAAATATTGATTTACTTGAGAATGTTTATGAGTTAAAATCTGTAATTACCTTCCTTTATATTTATCACATATTATGAATATTGTCCAAGGGTATGGGGCTTCATGATCCACAGAGCCTTGATAATGCCTTATTAATCTAATTTTAAATACACAACTCTAGACAATATATATTTTCCTAATAGAAAAATGGTATGGTGTCTACATTTGTAACATAAAGTCTTTTCATAGGCTGCCTGTATTGTTCATTCATTTATTAAAATATGTAAGCAATATTTATAGTGTCAACAGTGTAAGCAGATGTGCACTGAATGTTGGAAGAAATGCTTAGGAAGCACTAAACTGCCTCCTGTTGATTGAAAGGTGAGCAGAAGAACGATGTGCAATGAAACAAAAACTTTCAGGAGGCATGCAGAAAGAAGATGGAGAATCTATTTTGTTTCAAAGAAAGTGAAAAAATAACTTTTTGAATAATAAAATGTATAGATTTCTCCTCCCATTCAAAGTGACACCTGATCAAAATTAAAGAGAAAAAATAATTATGAGCATGATAAAAATGATCATACTTCTATAATCTATCAAACATGAGACTTCAAACTATTCTATTTAAAACCACCCAATAGCTCCAAAGTATGACTTCATGGGATATGCAACATTTTTTTAAATAAATTTTTAAAATATTTTACATTCTGGCCATAGATTCCCCTCCCTCCTCTCCTCCCAGTCCCTTCCCTGTAACCCCCTCTGTTCCTACCCCCAAACCACTCCTTCATTTCTGTTTAAGAAAGGACAGGTCTCTCACGAGTATCAACAAAATGTGGCATATCAAGCTGCAGTAAGACAGGAGCAACACATTTCGTGCCGGTGACGATGTATTATGGCTGGGCAAGGCATAAGGAGTAGGCTCCCAAAAGTCTGTAAAAGAGTTGGAGACAGCCCCTATTCCCACTGTTCGGAGCTCCACAAAAGGAACAAGCTACATAACTGTAACATGTATGCAGAGTGCCTAGGTGAGTCCCATGCAAGTTTCCTGGTTGTCGGTTCAGTCTCTGTGAGCCCCTATAAGCCCAGGTTAGCTGTTCTGCAATCTTAAGAGGTCCTTTAGTCATGAGACTAAAAGAATAAAAACTGCAAAAATATTTGTGTGTACAGTTTATATGTGCTATGTGCTGTACACACATAAATCTGTTAGCCTATAGGAAAATTAAAGCAAACAACTCAAAGTGAGAGTGGAGAGATGGCTCAATGGTTAAGAAAATGTATTGCTCTTGCAGAGGACTTGGGTTCAGTTTCAAACAGCACTATTAAGGGGCCTTACAACTAACTATAATACAGTCTAGGGAGATCAATCTCTTTTGGCCTCCATGGGCAGTGCATATGTGTGGTGCATGTAAGTAAATTACATATAAGCTGTCCAAGCACTCATATGCATAAAAGTAATAATTAAATTTAATTTAAGAAAGCAAAGTAATTTAACCACGGGTATGGAAAAGAACAGGCTGTTCCTAACATGAAGAGGTGAGGCAAGACCACACCAAACCAACTTACTTGTAGTGACACTTTGGCAGATGGATTACAGTGCTAAGACTGTACTCACAGGACGAGGATGCACTGCCTGCCATTGCATTCCCACAGATTTCACCAAGGGCAGAACAGCACTGAGAAGAAAAAAAAAAAAACATAGATGACAAGAAATGGTTAATGTGTGTGCCACATTATAGTTATGTATTGATGAAACTCTCATATTGAAAACCAATCACTGTGGTAAAAGGAATCCTCATGAACACTGCTGGTAGGAATGTAAATTAGTATGGCCAGTTGAGGAAGCAATACAGAAGTTCCTCAAAAAAATTAAAAAGAGAACTATGACACAGTCCAGCTATATAACTACTGGGTATATACACAAAGGAATCTAAGTCAGGATACTAAAGATATACTTGCACACCCATGTTTCTTGTTGTGTTCTTCATAAGAGCCAAGATGGAGCTAACCATTATGCCCTCCAACAGATGAATGGATAATTAACACATGGAATCCATACACAATGGATATTTACTGCCCTCTAAAGTAAATGTGATTATATGATGCTGAACAACATATACACAACTGGAGACAAGAATATTGGTCCAAATATCCACTCAGAGGAACAAATAATGGTTGTTGTCTGTCATAAGTAAAATATAAACTGTAATTCTAAATCTACAGCTATATTTTTATTTATGTATGAGACACAAATCAGAAGAGGTAGTATTGGTGTGGGAGATGAAGGAGGCAAGGGAAAAGACAGAAGAGTGAAAGAAGTACTGATAGTGAGGGAATGAATACGAGCAAGGGACTGTGGTGTATGTGCATGAAAATGTCATTTGAAACCCATTGTATATACTAACTAAATGACAAAATTTATGTTAGAAGAAAAGCTACCCATGAGGTGATGACATTGGGATATTTGAAGGTAATTATTTCCTGGGTTTTTATCCTCTTTGAAGAGAGAAAGGATCAGATATCTGAGTTTCTATCTAGTCTCACTGTGTAGGACCACAAGAAGGCATTATCTATTTATCTATGTAAAAGGTTCATTACTATATATATATGTATATATATATATATAAACATATATGCACACATACAGTAATATATACATATGCATGTGTGTATGTGTATGCATATATGCACATGTATATATCCACACCATAATCATGGACTTCCAGTCCCCAGAGTTGTGAGACTTGGAGTTGGTTGTTCAACAGTCACCCAAAGCATATGCCTGAACTCATCAAATTAGTACATATCAGCATTCCTGTGTAGAAGATGGCAAAGAACAAAAAGGAAGAGAAATAGCAGGACCCATGGCACACAGGACTTTGAAGCAGTTTACAATTGGCTCCCAGAAAGTGATGGCTCCATAGCAATAGACACACATCTTCCAAAACACATATGCATGTGAAGACAGGGGCGGGAATAGAAATCAAAGATAATGGATCTTTATGGATCATGGAGGGACTAAACACACAAGAAGGATGGAGGAGAGTAAAGTGTGATAGCAAGGAACTTGTGATATGATCATGGAAATGAGAAAGGGGAGGCTGTTTAGGAAGTGGGAGAGATGGTGGTAAATTCCAAAGAAGTTATTAGGAGGGCAAAATAATAATAAAAGTTACTGTTAAAGTCATAATAAATCATACTATTATCCATCTAAAAATTGCTATAATAAAGATTAATTGGCTTATAACTATACATACTATAATTTTCAATAACCTTTTGTCATCTGGGCTGAAAATGCTCCCTCCAAGAGACAAAGACCATTTAACAAAAACCCCAGTACCAGACATGAAGAGCCTTATTTTGAGTTGTTGGTCAGAGTTGTCCAAAAGAATCCAGAAATGCCACAAAGGCTTTTGTTAATGTCCCTGCTTGCTTCCCAACTGCAGAAGTCCCTATTGCTGAAGATACCATGTACTTTGGAAACAGGTCCATAGGCGCCTGGGCTGGAGCTGACATAAATGTCTCCTCCCTGAAAACTAGCTTGTATGGTAACAGAAGTCACCATCCAAGCTGTCAAAAGAAGGAAGTAACCAAGAGTCCTACCCAGCTTCAATGTCTATGAACCATAACAACAACCAGCGTGGCATGGTAACCCTAAAGATGCAGTAGTAGCACACATAACTTTGTGGTTACCAACAGCCTTATAAATATCCTTGAGACATATTCAACCAGAAGATAACTGTGCCTACTACTGGGGACCTAAGCAACTACTCAGCATTAATGACATCATGCTATTGGAGGAGAGCCTACAACCACCACTTGACAAGGCCAACATAATCACTGATGACAATCTAAACACTTGCCCTATACCCACAGATAAGTGTAGTGCTCACTCTTCATCAAGGAAACTTATCTTTGCAGTGGACAGAGACTACTACAGAAAACTACATCCAATCAAAATGCAGATCTGTGGAGCACCGTCCCAAGCGGCACGTGTAAAGTCCACTTTCCCATCTAAGGCTCCTTATGGAAGAGATAATAGAAAATTTATTAGAGCCAGAAGATCAGGGACTTTGCTGAGAGATTGTCTCTCTGAGTAATGTCAGAACTGCACCCACAAAGTCTCAGCAACATGACTGCCCAAACACGAGCTGAACAGGATGAAGCAGTAGACACGTTAAAATGGATGGGGAGAAGTCCACAAGGCCTCAGACTTGCACAGAGACTACAGCCAAGTTTGGGAATCTAAGAACAGAAGACATGTCTTCCCTAGGGAAAAGCATACAAATTGGCTATCTGATACCAAATGGGCAACCCTGAAAACATACACATGTGTAACATCATACAGACGGAACAGATTATATTTAGGAATGTACGTGCATATACAAATACATATATGCACTTGATAATAATGTAAAAAGGAGGCCATGAGTTTGAAGGAATGCAAGGAGGGGCAGGTGGGAGGGTCTGGGTAGAGGAAAGGGAAAGGAGAAATATGTAGTTATATTAAAAACTCAACATTAAAAGAAAAAAATGCCTACCAGCCTCAAGGTCATTGGCATGAAATGCATGACTTCTGTTTTTTTTTTAGCAAGTTCTTTATAATGGCTTCAATTTAGTTCTCTTTGCCACTACTGTGATAAGATGTCTGAGATCAGTTCTTCAGTGTTTCTGAAGTCTATGGCCTTGGGGTTTGCCTTTCTTGCTTTGACCTCATGGGGACAGCAACCAAGTTGTACCCATTGTGCAAAGACAGAGAGAAAGGAGCTATGGTTCCTCTTCATTGACCTGCACCCAGTGATTCAATTCCCCCCTCAAACTGCCCCCTTTGATTCTCACAATAGAAGAAAGACAAAGCCACTAGTGCACAGTCCTTTGGGGAACAAGTTTTCCCACTGGCAGGAAGGCACATGCTTCTAATACTACTCAGGGGACAGAGCTGGAAGATCACTGTAGCATGTATAGTCAAAAGAGACTGGGCCATTCATAGAAAGAACAGGCATCAGCAAAATATAACACATGTTCATAAAATTCTCATCCCTCAACCAAATCAATAAATTCTAATGTGGCACTGAAGCCGAATAGAGTAGCAATGAGGAAGTCACAACTCATTTTAACTATAGTTGAAATTGTGTTCACACCCAAACTTGTTCATGCATGATAAAGAGATTATCATTGTGGGTTTAAGTAGTACACTCTTCTGTTTCTGCTTCATGTATGTCCAATGTTCAGGATAAATGAAATAAACAAGGCAAGTGAAAAGGGAAATAAAACCAAAATCGTAGATCAAAACAACAAATGGAAATCAACAACAACAAAATAGATGCCTTAGGTGTTTGAGGTAGCAGAAAATTGTCCAATAGCATGCATCAAACTATAATTTTCTAGTAACTTCATTCATCAATGCATACATACAATGGGAAAATAAATATGGACAGCATATGTGAAGCATGAGGAATTTTTACTGAGAAATGGAATAGTCTTTTGCACAACAAACAAAATATATGAAACCAAAGAGATATGCTACTTAAACTCTATCTGATGTTATTGTATCAACGGGAAAAGGCACATCCTTGCAGATTGTGGTGGCTGCATTTCAAGGGTTCTCAAATAGTAACTTGTCTTTGGACACTGGTCAGTACTTCTCTATATAATTTTGTATAGATTAATCTACAACATTTTATCTATATTCAGATAAAAAAATCACATATCTGCAGAACTCTTAGTGGGAAAAAAGTGAATTTAATACTATTTCAAAAAGCTGGAAATTCATAGCAAACCATTTTCTATTAATAATCATACATCTCACACTTTCAATAAACTCACTTTAGAGTAATTTTTCACATCAACCACCTTCTACCTTAACCAATTTGTGTGCTTATTACTCTGTTTAAAGCACTCTTTCTTAGCCTACCCTTCTGAGCTTATTTAATGGTAGCAATAACATGGCTAGAATTCATGATTCCTCTTTGCAGTTGCAAAGCGATTTCACCTCATTTTCTCACTTAAGCCTCATTACAACCCTATGAGATAGGAATTTCTAATCTGCATTTAATAGATATAAATATGGCCCTAAGTTACAGTTGACAAGATCATACTGATACTAAATTGCTGAAGCTGATGTGAAACTCTGATCTTGTCCTTTCGTGAAGCGTCTCCCTGAATGGCCATTGAAAATACTTCAGTAGCTTTAGATTTATGTACGCATTTGAATCAAATGTATAATTTTGCCTTAAGTATTGAATTGTAAAATTTCCCGCTGTTCTCTGCACTACAGATCTCACAACGACATTATAACATTCTTAAATATTTAGAGAAACCATTGTGGCGTTTCTCCTCCTGCTTGGATGAAGAACTCAGTCCAGGAGATGATAAGCGAAGGTGGGATCTAAAGCTCCCTACCACTGCTAATGTTCCTATTCCATGTATTTTAGTGAAACCTTTCAGACAGACAATACAAAGAAGGCAGACAAGTTTTGTGTCTATGCAGTACTGACTACTTCCATAACACCACTCTTAAATCAATTAGTATCAGTCTAACTGATAGTATTGTCTATCTGCAGTTCTAAATGGGACAACTTCATATCAACACCCGAGGAAGACTGTTAGGGTATCCATTTATTGAGATGATTTAGCTCTCGGAAGCCTCACAATGCCTAATTACACCACCAACAAGGCAAATACAAACAACAGGTATTTCCTTAGAAGAGGCCCCTGGAGGTTGAGCTACCATCTAATAGCACACTGGTTTGTTTGTTCTTCAGTCATTCAAAGTAAAAGTCCTCTTGTAGTGTTGAAAATAAAAAGACCTATTCTTATGGCAACTTGTTTGATTCCTTCCTCCCATATCTGCAAGACCTTTCTCTCTCTCCCTCTCCCTGCCCCTTCCCCTCTCTCTCTTTCTCCTTCTCTGCACTTTGTCTGTCTCTCTCCCCCTCTGTGTATGTGTGGTTGGCCTTGAATTTACATTATAATCTAGGTCAAACTTGAGTTTGCAATCCTCCTGCCTTTAAAGCTGGAAGTGTATTCCTGAAGCATCAGGTGTGGCTCTTTCCGATCTTATCTGCCCTGATTCTTGGTTGACCTTGTAGACAGCACTGAAGGAAAGGACCGACGTCCTAAGCAATGATTAAGAGGCATCTGCCTTGCATAGCTGTTCCTTTCCTACCACTCCTATATATGAGCCCTTAGCCAAATGGTTTCCTTGAATGCTGGCCTAAAATCATAGTAAAGATGAGGGAAAAACATAACATTTATCCACCAAAGATTGCTATGATCTCTCTGTCTCTAGTCCCTACAATGCTTCCATCATAAACTGAGCTAATCAGCACCTTTCATGAAATGGGTTTCCCTCCAAGCAACCACCCCTTTCAGAAATAGACACACACACACACCTGGGATTCACAATTTGATTTTCTTCTACTTTTTTTCTTATTTTCTATGTTTTTTTTTTTTTTTCTTGAGACAGGGTATCTCTGTGTAAGAGCATTGGCCGTCTTGGAACTCACTTTGTAGAACAGGCTGGGTTTAACACACAGGAATCCTCCTGCCTCTGCTTCTCTACTGCTGGAATTAAAGGTATGCACCACCACGCCCAGCTAATTTCCTACATTTTTTTTTAACAACTTCAACATCCACACCCAGGATGGTCTCAAGGACCTTCCTTGGCAGGTGGACAGTTTGTGAGTTGCTTTATTTGAAAGGTTACATGAGCAAATCTGAAGTTTGACCATCTCCTCCTTCCTTTCCACCCTCTTTAACTTTTCCTTCTCCCTCTGCTTTTCTCATCACATCCCCTTCCCTCTTTTTCCTTTCATTTTATCCAAAGAAAATATAATTCCCCCTTCACCTTAGAACAAAACCACAAATGAAAGCCCGTGGGAATTAAATAACTCTCTGTTCTTAACTCGAAGCGCCCCAGTGAGAATGGCAGAGGGACAAGGACCCTGGGCATTAAAACTGCAGCTTTTCACTTTGCTATTCAGGGACAAAGAAAATACTCAGAATAAAATTCCTTGAGTTGATATCAAGTACCATATGTCCCTTGAAAGACAATATATTGCAGGCAAGCAGAGAAGTGAAGAGAAGGCTTAAGGGTGACTCAGGCATCCCTGCAAATGAAGGACACCCAGGGAGGCAGCAAGAAAATGTTGACCTCACCTTGAAGGAAATATTCAAATTTGTTTTTAGCCAGAACGGTTGCTTTAGTCTTCTCCACATCTAGTAATTAGCTGAAGGAATAAGGCGGAAGCTTCAGAGTAGAGAGATGAAAGGGGCTTTGTAAGTTAGATGAGAGGGAAGAGTTCTCCGACAGACATTGGAATAAACAAATACGTTAAAACTTTTTTTTTTCAGAGAATAATGTTTAAGCTTTGCCTGTGTACAAAACTCATTGCACATGAACAGAATGATACATGGAAAAAAATCAGGGGATGAGGGCCTTAAAGGAATATTAGAGGTTAAAAGCAAGTCCTACAGAAGGGTCTCTAGAATTTAGGTAATATGGCTACCAGCCTTTTAGTGAAACACATGGAGATTGAGGAGATCAGTGAGTCTCCCAGGCTGGTAGCATGGAATGTGTCAATATGTTTACATCTACTACGTTCATGTATTTATTTGGCAGGACGACAAGCAGGTTTCCTTCACTTTGTCAGAGGTAGTTGTGCTTTCATTGTCGAAGGAGAAACAGGAAGTAGGAATTAAAGAAGGAAAGATGGGAGGAAGGGAGTGCTGTGCAAAGGGATGGAGACATATGGGAGACCGTTCTGAATTAGAGGTGTGTAGCTAGAGTTTTCTTGCCTGGCCCACGGTCAGGACAAATCTCTTTCACCTGCCAGTCCCACAGCTGCTCAGACCCAACCAAGTAAACACAGAGACTTATATTGCTTTAAAACTGTATGGCCGTGGCAGGCTTCTTGCTAACTGTTCTTATATCTTAAATTAATCCATTTCTATAATTCTGTTCCTTGCCACATGGCTCGTGGCTTACCAGTATCTTTACATGCTGCTTGTCCTGGCGGTGGCTGGCAGCGTCTGGCAGCGTCTCTTTCCACCTTTCTGCTCTTTTTATTCTCTCTGTTAGTCCCGCCTATACTTCCTGCCTAGCCACTGGCCAATCAGTGTTTTATTAGCAACACATTTGCCATACAGAACATCCCACAGCAGAGGTGGACAAAATGAGCTTCTTTTTCACGAGTCATGTTTCATTAATCACCTAGTCAAGATCATGCCAATGAAGGAAAAACTGTCGGAGGTGATTCTGAGATGATGCGAGCGAGGGTTTGGTTTGCCTTAAAGTAAGTACACGCTTTTAGCTGTTCCGGTGATCTGAAACTGTCAATATTTCAATTTCACAGTGTTCACTGAAATACTGTATTTCTTTCCCCACCATAGGTTTTTACAATTCATCCACTTGCATAAATGACCCTTTAAAAGCAGGAATTGCATATGGGATTTTTTTTTAAAGAATACATGGCAACAAAGTAGTAATCAGAAGATTTTAGTAGAAGGAGAAAGATAGAGGGGTAAGGAAACCTGACTCCAGGAAAACAAAATATGCTGCCATTGTCATGGACATGCTGGTCACAAGCCATTTGAATATGGCCTTGGAGGCTGACCAGTCTTGGTTGGAATATCAAATTCAAAATTCAGTTTAAAAAAATTTATTTTATCACACTAAATTTCAAAGGCCCAAATTGCTTAAACTGGAAGATAATTAATTGTTATGCCTAAAAATATACCTCGTAAGATAATTGAAAATACTTTGCGAAGCAGGAGGAATGTGAAGAACTTGCTTAAGTAATCAAATACTAGGCCAAAAGTAATTAGAGCAATGTGTTAAACAGAATTCTAAGATTTCCCCAAAGGTAGAGTGCTTTCTCTTCTGCACATGCCTGACTATGCATAGGATGTTTTAGTTCCCAGGAATAGGCTTATTAAATGGTACTGCTGACTTCAGATAGCCCGACTTTCCCAGGTGGTTCTGATCTGAGCCTTTGGAGGATATTTTCTAGAGACAAGGAAGTCACAGAGCTGAGGACATTGTATTGAGACTTCCTCGTTGGAGAGTGGACAAGGTCACATGAGAAAGTATTAAGAGAAGAGATATTAAAAATATGTTATATATTCATAATGGAATATTATTCGACCATAAAGAAGTATGTGTAGGCTTTGGGTCTGGTTCATTTCATTGTGTGATGTTTTTAATTTGCAGTTCTATATAATAAAGTTGCAATTTAAAAAAAAAGAAGAATGTAATCATGTTATTTATGGGAGAATAGGAAAAGAAATCAGATGCAGAAAGGCAAAAATATTAATACCAATTGTCCTTCATATATGGAATCTAAATGAAAGACAGAGAAAAGCAGAGAGAGAGATGAGACAGAGTAAGACAGACAGACAGACACACACATGGAGGGAGAGAGCTATGAAACAGGGGTGGAGAGAGAGAATATTAAAGCAGAACAGAGACTAATTAGGAGAGGGTTAGAGACAGAGGCAAGGGCAAGAGGCAAGTAGCAAAGTGATAGATATAACCAAAGATGCTGTATGCCTTTCACAATCACTCTAGTTCCTGTGATTAATATGACACGCACTAGAGGAAGAAGAAAACAAGACCAGGCCATGTCATAGATCAGTGCTAGAGGGCTTGCCTATCATGGACAAGGCCTTATGTTCAGTACTAAGGAGAGAAAGAAAGAAGAAGAGAGGGAGAAATGGAGGGAAGGAGAGAAGGTGGAGGAGTGGAGGGAGAAAAGACGGGATACGTTG
>CABHPH010095985.1:0-11541 GCA_902168325.1 Peromyscus nudipes
CACAGAATCTTGAGAGAAGTACCAGGAGTGACGTGAAGATACAGATTGTCCTGATTGTGTCTGGAAGATTCTTGACACATGTCTTTAGACAGGAAGTGTTAGAACTCTTCAGGCTATTGCCTGACAAGGCCGGAAGGAAGGCACAGCCAGGGTGAGAGAAGAGAAGGACACACAGGCTAAGGAGTAAAGAACTTCCTTGTCTAAAACAGGTGGTTAACCCACAGCTGACGAGAGTTCTGGGAGCTTGGGACTCTCCTTTCCGTCCTGCTTTATCAGCGGTTGCACGGTCATCCCGCTGATCTCCCTCTTCCTGTTCCTTTATCTGCATGTTGTAGGTAGAGCGGAGCCTGGCCCACACTGGAGGCCATCATGCTTTCCGTCTGTTCACAAGGACGCGGCCACCTGTGACACCTGTTTATCTTTCCCAGCTTTGTAAAAACACGTTCTCCTTTTGACCTCCTGACTGCTTTTTTCCTTAACAAGTTCTTTTCATTACATGTTCTTATTCAGCTGTGTGTGCATGTGCACACGCCGACCCTGACACACTTGGGAGACTGGAGACAAGTTGTTGGGAGTCAGAGTCGGTTCTCTCCTTCCACCATGTCGATCTAGGGAATTGAGCCTGGCTCATAGGTTTAGTGGTGGGAACCTTAACTAGCTAAGCCCTCTCAGGGCCCCTGACTACTACTTTTTATTTGTTTGTTTGTTTTGTTTTGTTTTTCCGACAGTTTTTCAATTTGCATCTCTCCATGGTTCCCTTGCCTGGATGGGCTTTGTCCTGACCCCTCCCTGTGGACCTCCGCCCTGCTCCACTCTGATCTTAGGATCCTGTGACCCCTCCCTGTGGACCTCCGCCCTGCTCCTCTCTGATCTTAGGATCCTCTTCCCAGTGTTGACCTTACCAGTGTCCGTGAACCAGATGTGTAGTAGGTGTGACGACAGAACACAGAGCCCCTGTCAGTTCTCAGTTCTCTTTGTCCCCCTCGCCCCCGCTGCCTGCTGAAGCTCGGCAGATGATGGCCACCACTTTTCCAGTTAGTCAGGCAGAAGTCCTAGTGTCAGCCCAGCCCTCTCTGACAGACCCTAAATCCACATTCAGGTTGTCAACCGGGGGCCTCACACAGACTGGTGCAGCCACCCCACCCCACCCCCCTCCAGGGAAGCCATTTGCTCCCCATGATTTATCCTAACAGTTTCTCAAGTAGGCTCTAGTCGCTTTTATCACCCTCCACAGTCAGACTTCCTACAGTGGCCGGTGGTGCATGCCAGTGGCTTTACTCACGTTGAGTAAAATCCAGAGTCTTCACTGAGACCCCCAAGGTGGAGCCTACCTCCTAGTTGACTCAGGGGCTAGTTTGCTTTCCCTGTGCTCCACTCCCTGCTGTTCCTCAAGCGTGTGCCCCACAGGGTTTCACTCTGATCGTCCCTTTAGGAGCAGCCTGGCTCACTCCTTCACTCCGGCCAGGTTCGCCAGGTTCTCTCGGTGTGTCAGGGTTAGCGAAGGCGGCTCTGGCCATTGTTTTCGCCACTCACATCATGTTGTCTGTCTCCTTTCTCTCCAGAGCCCATATTGATTTACCGGTGTTTATTTGTTGATGGAGGGCCCTCTGAGAACTTGCAAGCAGTGTCTGAGAAGCCAGGCTTTGATTCCCAGCTCATGGACAGTGGCTGGCATGTTGTAGCTTCTTGGTATGTGTACATTGCTGAGGGATGGTCAGTGATTCTGAATGAGAGAGATTCATGTAGAGTTTTTACAGTTTAATAGAATGTGGGCTTCTGGCTTTACTTTTATTTGTAGTTTTGATTATTCGAGATACGGTTTTTCTGTGTAGCCTTGACTATTCTGGAACTCATTCGGTAGACCAGGTTGGCCTCAAACTCAGAGATTCGCCTGCCTCTACCTCCTGAGTGCTGGGATTAAAAGTGTGCAGCACACAGCCTGGCTTTTTGGGCTTCTGGTTTTATGTCGACAGACTTTTCTCTGTTTAGAAAAGTTAGGAAATGAAATTGGAGTTTAGGACATTGGTTAGGTAGCAGTGGATAAGGGAAGGAAGTGAAAAGGGAGCAGCAGCTGGAGCCTGTGGTAGCAAAAGTTACAGCTAGGAGTGAGTTGGCCACCTACCTGCCACTAGAGAGCCTCCCTTCTTTCTGTGTTTGGAAGGGAAGAGAGCCAAGTTTTGAATTTACATTTTGAGCCAAGCCATATAGCAAGTACGTTACAATGTCACTTTATCTTCACAATGGACCTTTCAGATATGAAGTTATACCCATTTTATTGGTGAGGAAATTGAGTTTCAAGAGATTAAGAAACATTCTCGATTCACGTAGTGTTTAAGTGGGATGACCTGGTCTGATGACTCAGTGGAGGTCATGCTCTTTCCAGCACTTAACTGTGTAAAACCTGGAGAGGCTGTCTGTTCTGTAATTTACATTTCACATGGTGTCCAAGTTTAGAGAATTTTTCCCATGTTGCATTTCAGTCTTTATTACAAACTTTGGCAAGTAGTTATCATTTTAACTTTGCAAGCAATTAACCTTGGTGTCAACTATGGGGACAGGGGATGATTGTAAACCCTACAGCTACAAAGTAGCTGAGATTCGATTGTGACAAAACTCCTCTTAAAATCTAACATTCCCGTGAATCACAAACTCAGGCATTCTTCAGTACCCACTGATTGTTTTTGACACATTGTATCAGCTGAATATATCACAGTAACATTACAGTGCTGGGAAAAACTTGATCAGAAAGAGGGAATTCTTTACTTAGACCTAAAAACAAAGAAAGGGGCTAGATCTAGCTTTCATTATCAAGGAGTGTGTGTTTAATTGATCCGGGTCTTTCAAAACCCTTTTCTTTTCTCATTCACATGCTTCAAAAACTTCAAGAAAAATTCCCTCTCACCCAAGTCCCTAGCAACCCAGTTCTTCTTTCCATATGTAATGGAAGTTGGTCAGTTTCTTGTATATCTTTCTAGAAGCATTTTATGTATAGAGCAGATCTGTAAAGTGAGCGTATTTACTCAACTTCGTATCTCGAAATGACTCTGCATTAGTACAGAGAGTCATTCCGACTTGCTCTGCTTTGTGGTGTGGACACCATATCCAGGGCCTTGTGCGTGCTAGGTAAACTCTCCACCCTTCCGTTACCTTCCCAACCCCTTAATCTCTGCCCTTCTTTCTGCTGTATTGATATGGAAAGAATTGAAAGATAATTCAGTGATCAGTGACCTTGAAAATGTTGGCTTTTCACAGATAAACATGTATTTCTAGTATAGATTTCTCGAAGTGAACTTGTTGGGTCAAAGCTTATTTGCGAGTGCTCAGCTGCTGACCTATATTCTCAGTCCTTGTGGTTTTTTTAAACATTGATACTCTTGGGCAGTTATTATGAATGTAGAAACAGCATTTTGACTTTGAATGTGCTTTTGCTGTCTCTTCTATTTGCCAGTAACTGTTTAGTTACTTTTCTTGGGACTGTGAAAAACTTGATAGAAGCAGCTTAAGAGAGTGATCTATTTCTGCTCATGGTTTAAGAGAAGACACAGAGTCCATCGTGGTGGGAAGGCAGCAGAAGCGTGAGACGACTGGTCACATAACATCAGGAAACAGAGAGGAGTTGGTGCTGGTGCTTGACTCAGTTTCTCTTTTTTATTTCTCCTCTTATTTAGTCAGAACTCCAGCCCAGGGGAAGGTGGCACTACATTCAGGGTGGGTCTTCCCTTCTTAGCTAAACTTGTCTGGAAATACCCTCGCAGAGTCCTGCCTTCTAGGTGATTCCAAATCTAATTAGAGTGATGGTGAAGATGAGCCATCACACCATCTGTAACTAAATTCATGACCAACAGGGGCAACAGGATTAAAACAAACAAACAAACAAACAAACAAACAAACAAACAAGAGTACAGGCTGTAAACTTGGATGTGAGCATGGCAGGTTAATGAACGCAGCACAGGAGGAGCGGTTTGGTTATTTGTCTGTCTGTCTGTCTGTCTGTCTCCCTCTCTCCCTATCTATTCATCTAGTCAGACCTGATTTGGATCCTAGTTCTACCAATTTACTGTCTTTGTGACCTTTGACAGATTATCTAACCATTGAGCCTCAGTGATTTGATCTGTGAAATAAAGATAATAACATCAGTCATACTGAGTTGTCTAAAACTGATGCTTCTCACCCATTTAAAGATGTATCACCAGCAACATTTGAGTTTCTAAAATTGAATCATCTTAGACACTTCTGTGCTGGCGATGTTTTCCCTCTCCTTGGCACAAGACATGTTGTTGATGGGGCCTCAGATCTGATTGAGGAGTGCGCTCCTGGACTGGATCAGGTGAACCCGCCGAGGGCTTGGTGGAGGCATAGCAGTCCGGTGTGAGGAGGAGGAGGCTCAGGGCTGGCAGGAGGCTGGGATGTTAAGAGTGTGGTTACAGCAGCAGGGGTCTTAATCCTGGACAAATATTCATGGAAGGACAATCTCTGTGGTTTGTGGGGTATGGGAACAGTCATTGCACAGGATCTCGGTGTATGCTGAACTTACAGAGACTTACTGGTAATAACAGGGCTTTGGGCCCCAGGTTGAGATTTAGAAATGGTGTCTGGATTTGTGACAGGGAGATTTTATAAGAATGAGGCTATGGGGGAAAATAAACACCAACCATTATTCAAGGGGTTTATATCCAGAGTATAGAAAGAACTTTTATGAAACAAGGTCTCTGTGTAGCTCTGACTGGTTTGGAACTCACTGTGTAGACCAATTTGGCCTTGAATTCACAGAGATCTTCCTGCCTCTGCCTCAGTAATGCTGGGATTAAAGACGTGTGCCACCATGACTGGCTGTAAAGTAGTTTCTTATTCTGTTTAAAAGTGGGCAGTGATTTGAATAGACATTTCTACCAAGAAGCTATACATATGACCAATAAGTATATAAAAAGATACTCAATATCCCATTAGGGAAATGCAGACCAAAACTTTGGTGAGATAACATTTCAGTGTATACTATAATGGTGATAGGCAGAAAGACATTAGATATAGGTGAGATCCGTGGGACACAAGGGCTTAAGATGCGTAAAAATGGACAGGGGTGCCACAGTTTTAGAAAACTGGTAATTCCTCAGAAAGTTAAAAGTAGTGCACATCTTTACTTCCAACATTCTGGAGGCTAGAGGCAGGCAGATCTCTGAGTTCGAGGCCAGCCTAGCCTACATGGTGAGTTCTAGGTTAGCCAGGGCTACATAAGTGAGACCCTGTCTCAAAACAAAACAGAAACCAAACTCAAACCAAAACCCAACCTGAACAGTAAAGGTACCATATGATCCAGTAACCAACCATTAAAAATATACTTAAGAAAAGTAGACATGCACGTGTATTTTCACATGTACATACAAAAACTAGTGTTCATATATCTGCCCAAGTTTGGAAACAGCCAAGCTGTCCTGCAGATAGTGAATGCATGTAAGTGTGTTTACACAAACGCTGTCGTAAAACCAGGAATGGGTAATGAAGTGCTAATGCAGGCTGTGAAAACGGATGATCTTGAAAATGTGACGAGAAGCCAGACACAGACCATATACTATGACACCACATGCAGGTGATGTCTAGAGAGACAGCACCTGGCTGGGTTGGTGGCTTCAGGGCTGGGAGGTGCGACTGGCTGCTGATGGCTAAGCGGCTCTTTCTGGGGTTAGAGGGACAGTGGTGTTGCACAACCCGCAAAGATTGAAAAAGCCTAGAGTGATGGACTTTGCACCAGGGAGTTTTCTGGTGTGTGAATTACACTCCAGTAACGCTTTAAAAGCACCAAAAGGGTCCTGAGAGGTCACTCCGTGAGTAAATGTGCTGGCTCTCCACCAAGCCTGATGACCTGAGTTAGATCCTTGAACTTACATGATTGATGGAAGGAGAGAACTGACTTCTGCAAGTTGCCCTCTGGTCTTCACATACACATTGTGGTATGCATGTACATGTGCTCATATGTATACACAGACACACAAATAAAAAAAAAACACAAATGGTTGGATTCTGGGAAGAACCTGGATTTTCAAAGAGATTATCACTGTAAGAAAAGATTTCAGAGAAGAAGACAAACCTCTAAAGTCATAGCAGAGCTAAGATGCCCGGTGGTTGGGAAAGTCAGTGGCGATGTTAGGATTAGGGTCAAACAGAAGCAGCGGTCACCTTTGCTTTATGTCAAGGTCAGATGAGTACCAAAGCTGATGATTCTGAAACGCTCTGTACTGGTTTTGAGGCCGGACTGCTCTGCAGCAAGGGAGGAGGATCCTGGTACGGAGAAGCAGGGTCTAGATGGAGCCCTGACAGTTGTGTACCCCAGAGGTCTAGCTAAGGAGTGCCGTTCAGGCAGCTGTGGTCTCCATGAGGTGGAGGCAAGGAAAGCTAAGTTAGGCAGCAGCCACTGGAGTGCAAAGGACAAGGGAGATGTGTGGATGCCCTAGGAGTGAACTCCCGCCAAGCAAGAACGAAAGGCACCGGAAAGAGACCCGGTTAAGGGATTTACTCAGATCCTTCGCAGAGGTGGGGGATATGCAGCCAGGCTGTCCCTGTTGCGTGACCTCTGTCTGTGCTGCAGTTCTTTTCATTTCTATATTTTGAATACAGTGTTTCACTGTGTAGCATAAACGGGCCTCAAACTCATGTTTCTCCTGCCTCAGCACTGCTGATTGCTTGGCATTATAGGCATGTACAGCTAAACATAACTAATTCTTATTCTTAAATAGTTATTTGGTGTTTTATGTATTATCTATTGAAATAAAAATATAATAATTGCTATGAATGTAAAACTTAAAATTTGGTTATGGTGTGTGTGTGTGTGTGTGTGTGTGTGTGTGTGTGTGTGTGTGTTGCTATGGACAACTCATGGGAGTTGGTTCTCTCCTACCTTGTGGGTACTGGGGTTGAACTCAGGTCTTTAGCTTTGGTGGCAAGCGCCTTTTCCTACTGAGCTATCTCTGGCTCTGGCAATAAATAAGCTTTTATCATGCCTACATGAAATAGGCCATTGACCTACTGTTGCCTGTTGCCTGCTAACTGTTATGTCAGCTCCAGAAGATAAGTAGGTAGCTGTGAGGTGGTAAGGTGGTAGGTAACACAGATAAACTCGTCTCATCCCCAAATGGTTTATATGTATGCGCAGTGCCTGTGGCCATAGTAGCCCCCTCGCTCCTGTGCCATTTTCAAGCTGCACACAGAGTGTTTGTGTCTTCTTGTCCCATCAGGTGTGAATAACCTGTCCAGCAGGTTAGGATTGTGGAGGGACTGGGAGAGAACAGGAAGAGACCTTTTATTTCTCCTTTGAACCTGTGTGTTTGGGAGAATAAAAAGGTGCTTAATAAGCCAAGGCTGTTAGGGAGCTGACACCACGAAATGGTGATTTTCCCCTCTAGTAATTTTCCCTCCACGGAGAACGGAGCTCTTCTTTTTCATTTTGACCCGAATGTTACTAACAATTGCCCTTAATTCAGAATATTTGGGGGCGGGGATGCAGCACCGAGGATTGACCCCCAAGGCTTTGTGTGTGCTTCCTTTACTCAGTGCTTGGCCACTGAGCTATACCCCAGCCTGGATTTTGCCATTTCTAAGGGGAGACATTGGTTCGTAAGTTGAGGTCAACTGTCTACTGCAGCATGCTCAAATTTACCCTGGAATATTCCACCTCCTGCCTCTGGGTGAGTTGAGGGTTCCGGAGGGAATTGTTACTTTTCATTTGGGAATGGAGGGAACAGTGGGAAGAGAGGGAGGTGTTAGGTGATGTTGTACGAAGGATGTATTTTAGAAGGAAGCGGAAACCCTGGGAGAGAGCGAGAGTGGGAAGTGGAGGCAGGTGGAAGAGGCTGGGAGTACAAGAGTTTCCCAAAGACAGTTTGCCTCTCGATGAGTCTTGATCTGGCTGGCTCTGCACCCTGGAACAGTCAAAGAAATCCACTTTCCGTTTCCTCTTGGGCCAGTTGATGATGCCTTAGAGCTTAGAACTGGGGGCTGATACTGGCTCAGGACTGTATTTCTATGTTCTGGCCTGTGAGTACAACCACAGTTTAGGAAGAAGAAACTCCCGGGGGAAAATGAGACCCACATAATTGACTTTGAAACAACTCTGCAGCAGAGCGGGCCTGTAATGGACTATGCTGTGCGTCTGTGGTGGTGTAACTGGTCCATCCATCTACAGCCCCAAGCTGAAGGTGTGTAGAAGTGACTTCGAGTCCCTAGGCACCCTAGCTGGCTTTAGACAGCCTGGGACAATTAGTGTTTACTGAAGGCCTCAGTTGCTAATAAAGTGAACTAAAGGGCTTACTGGAGTTAGTGTAGCTTTTATTAATCTGCATTTGAGTCCCAGGGCATACATTATGACCATGCCTGTAATTAATTGTGCTCCTTGAAATAAATTCATTTAGGAAAAAATAGCCACTTGAGGAATACCAGTCATATGGGAACATTTGACATAAAGGTTAGAGAGGGTGGTGGTGAGAAAGAACAAAGGTTCTCTGTGTCTGGACAGCTGCTGCAGAGCCACACGAGGAAGAGGCTGCTCTGGCCGCAGCTGCCTGACGCTGCAGTGGTGCTGGTTAGCAGAGGAATCCCCATGTTTGTTTAGAGAACAGAGCCTGCTCATGGCCAAGGGCCCTCACTCGTTCCCCATCACTGATTGGCTTTCCCTGCAGCCCATATTTTGAGATTGTGGCTGTGTTCAGGATGGCAAGGCACTGACTCCAGGGAAGGCCTGAGAAGTGTAAGCTATGGTGGGGTGTCAGGCCAAGGCCTATCTGACCTGAGGAGTCCATGGTGGGATTTTAACTGGAATGAAACTGTTTAGTTCTGTTGAAGCCCCAAAGATCCAGAATAAAGCAGGTGGCTCCCACTTCTCATATTCCAAGGACCAGGACAGAGGATTTTGCACACTTGGGCCACGCCTACCTCCAGGGAGATGTTGGAAGTTCAGGGTTCTAACAGCGGAGTTTGTGGAGAGCTGGAATGTGCTCTGCCTGCCTTCTTTCCACACCTGGGGAGTAAATGAGAGACTTGCTTCTTCGTTTTTAGATGTATTTTTACGTTTGTGTGTGTGTGTGTGTGTGTGTGTGTGTGTGTGTGTGTGTCTCTGTGTGCACATGAGTCCCGGTTCCCACTTGAGTCCAAGAAGAGGGTGAGAATTCCCTAGGGGCTGGAGTTACAGGTGGTTGTGAACCACCAGGTGTGAGTGCTGGAAATCAAACTCAGATCCACGGAGACAGTGAACTTGACTGCCGAGTCATCTCTCTCACCCATGGGGGTTGTTCTGAAGTCTTCTTTATGAAGGCCAAATGGTGGGGAGGGGGTCTCTAACAAACTTTCTGAGAGCTTGGCAGTTTGGGTGCACGTACTGATCAGGGTGGCAGTCTCTAGATCTGTAACCCCAAGTGGGTGGAGCAGAGGGAGAGGAGGAGGCTGAATGGTGAGTTGCCTGCTTTTGGGAAGATGGTAGTATTTCCTGCCTGCTGGGTGGAGCCAGCATAAAGCCACCTAGACAGACACACCATACATTGTTGGCTACTTGAAAGGTGATTGAGTCAGGAGACCCATGAAAGCCTCTTAGATTCAGGCTTGGGAGTTGTAAATAGGTTTCACTCAAGGCCTGAGAATTTTATGTCACACACTCCATCCGGGGACTCTCCCAGGAAACCCACAGGCATTCATGAGAAAACATCAAAGTTCATTGGGTGGTCTTTGACTCTCTCTATGCCTACCCACTCCTTCAGTTCCTACCCCGCAGGAGCCCGAGATAATGTTGGTGTAGGGCAGGAGAGATGCTTGATAAAGGAGAAGGCAGGGTGGGTGGCGCTGCCATGCCCCCCGCCCTTGTGCTCCTGACTGGAGTGGGGGAGCTTTGCCTTAGGTAAGTGCTGACTAATACGGTTGAGACGCTGAATATGGAAAGTCGAGTGTTCCTGAAAACAACTTGAAGATTATAGTTAAAGAGTGAAAACGATCGTGAGGCTTTCCTGGATTCTGTTAAACAGGAGCAAAGAACACCCTGTAGAGGGGGCCTTGAGAGTTTTCCATAGAAACCCCAGTGTGCTTGTTCACACATTTCACATGTGCACATCACGACAAGACAGGCGAAAGGGGAAGTGAAGTGGCATGAGAGACACTACACTGAGTTTGATACAGTCCATCTCATACCTTTGAAAACAAGTCCATGTTAATTGTTGATTTGTATTAGCATATGCTAACTATACGTAATAGTAGGCTTCATTATGGTATGTATGTGTATGTAAACATACACATCTGTATGTAAAATGTATTTTTATCAGATGTGCCTCACCGTTCTCTCTTATTCTTCCATTGATCCCATTTCTCTTTGCACCTAGTCCTTTTTTATTTGCCTGTGTGTGTGTGTTCGAAGGGGAACAGCCTTCTGTGCTCTGTGGCTAGAACCTTGGGCCTTGTGTATTCCAGGGGAGCTCTTAACCACAGAGCTGCCCCCTCGAAGCCTAGGGGAAGAGGCTGGGATGGGAACATGTGGAGATAATTTTCTGAGAGTGTTGGGGGGTGTTTTAGGGGAAGAAGGATGTGAGTTGGGGTGTGTGCACTATAAAAGGCCTACTGTGTGTCATGTGTTGTGTGTTTTATTTCTGTCTCACACACAAGGATGCTGAGGTTCGGGTGTACATGAGCTCTGTGGTTGCCTACATGGAGGACCAGCGTAGAGCCATACCCTGGCCGTCTTACCCCCTCACCCCAGTCTTTCTGCTTTTCTCTGCTGCCTCTGTTGGTGGCTCGCAATGGAGGCACAGCAGGATGGAGGTGAGGAAAGTCAGCCAGTGTGGCCATGTTGGGAGAGGAGAAGGGAGGACACAGTGGTCACTAGAAACGGGCGGCCTGCATCCAGAGGTAACTGTGTGGACTTCTGGCACCTCTTCTCTAGGGGCTTATCTTCCTTCTTGCCACATTGAAAGTGGGCATTGGGTTATCCACCTTAGTGCTTTTAAAAAGAAAGATTGATTTATTTATCTCAGTGCCTGAGTGCTTTGCCTGTACGTATGTGTGTGTACCCTGGTACTTGAGGAGGCCAGAAGAGGACTTCCTATCCCGGAGTTACAGATGGTTGGGAACCACCACCATGTGGGTGCTGAGACTTGAACCTGGGGCCTCTGCAACAGTAAGTTCAAGTGCTCTTAACTGCCCAGCCACCTCTCCCACCCCATTGAGATTTTTAATTCACCTAAGGACTCAAACATCTGTCAAGTGTGGCTTCTGGATTTGAATTTCAGTCCCCAGACTCTAGAGTCCCACACTTTCTCATTGTGTTGCCTGCAGGAAGACACTTAGAAAAGACATGAAAAAGGTATTATAAATGCCTCTAACCAAAGGAACCAGATTTTAAATCTCAGGTCCTGCTTTATTATATCATAGAGAAAAGGAAAACTTGTTTTGTGGATGGAAGTGTCAGTGGGGCTGCTGACTACAGTGGAGTCAGGGGAAGACTCCTAAGGATTCTGCGTCTAGAGTGTCTCAAGATCCCCTCCTAGGAGAGCTGGGCAGGAGCCCAAGAAGACAGAG
>CABHPH010095989.1:0-11196 GCA_902168325.1 Peromyscus nudipes
TTTTTTTTTTTTTTCCTTTCCATTGGAAGCTTGCATGGTGCCTTCTGGTGCTGTGAAAGCTATTCCAGAGGGAGGAAGCTTTCAGGTCAGTTCCAGCTTAGGGGCTTCTGGGCCCTGTGTCTCATGTGCATGGTGTCTTCAGCAATAGGGGCTTACCTTCCACCTCTTAGGAGCAACAACACAGAATGTTTGGGAGTCTTTTAGACAACCCTGATTAACAGCTTGAAAGAGGCTTCTCATGCCTGGTGTTTTGGCTTTTATTAGATGGTCTTTGGATCTTGGAGGGAGCATTGTTAGCCAAGATGTAAAGATTTCATTTACACTCTATTTATATATTTATCTACCATCTTATGTATATTATAGGCGATTTTAAGTAGATAGTTGATAGCATGGTTTTGTATGACTTTTTCAGACATTCTTGCTGATATTTTCCTCTCCCTCCTCCTTATTCTGTATTAAATTTCCTCCCCAGCCTCTAATTAGAGCGCCCCCTCTGTTTTTCCCATCAGATCATTGTACCCTGTTATTTTCCTTTCTGTTGCTCCCTTACCCAACCTCCTACCTCAGAAATGGTCCCTTTTTACTTTTCTGGTTTCTGCAAGTACCCCAGGATGTGGACTTACATCTGAGCATTTGGAGCTAGGAGAGAAAACATGCGATGCTTGTTTTTCTGAGTCTGGGTCACCTCACTCAATATAAGCTTTTCTAATTCCATCCATTTCCCTGCAAAGTTCATGATTTCATTTTTCTTTACAGCTGAATAGTATTCCATTGTGTGTATGTACCACATTTTCATCATCCATTCATCAGTTGAAGGGCAGTTAGGTTGTTTCCACTTCCTAGCTATTGTAAACATGGAGTGAACAGTGAACATGGAGTAGGTTGCCTACTACTTTGGGAATATGCTAAGGAGTAGTATACCTGGGTCATATGGTAGATTTCTTTTTAGTTTTTGAGAATTCTCCACGCTGATTTCCAGAGTGGCTGGACCAGTTTGCACTCCCACAACAGTGGATGAGGGTTCTTTCCCCCCATATTTTCTCTAGTATTTGGTGTTGGTTGTTTTGTCAATCTTCACCATTCTGACTGGGGTCACATGAAATCTCAAAGTTGTTTTGATTTGCATATGCCTAGTTGCTAGGTATGATGGCCATTTTTTTGAGATGTTTCTTAGCCATTTTTTTTCTTCTCTTGAGAATTCTCTATTCAGGTTCCAGGCCCAATTTTTAAATGGGTCATTTTTTTTGACTCAGCATTTTGATTTTTTTTATTCATTCTAGATATTAATCTACTGTCAGAGGTATAGCTGGCAAGGATTCTCATCCTGTGGATTTTCTCTTCATCCAATCGATCGCTTCTTTAGCTGTGCAGAAACTTTTTAATTTTATGAACTCCCACTTGTCAATTGTTGTCTTTATTTTTGGGCGAATGGAGTCCTCTTCAGGACGTCCTTTCCTGTAACTGTGTCATGTACAGTACTGCCTATGTTTTTGTCCAGCATTCAGTGTTTCAGGTTTCACATTTAGGTCTTTGGTCCATTTGGAGTTAGTTTTTGTGCAAGGTGATAGACACAGATCTAAATTAGTTCTTCTTCATGAGAACATCCGGTTTTCCCAGCACCATTTGTTGAAGATTCTTTCTTTTCTCCAGAACATGTTTTTGGCATCTTTGCCAAATATGAAATGGCTGAAGTTACATGTGCTCATGTTTAGGTCTTTGATTTCCCACCATTGGTCCACATGTCTGTCTTTGTGCCAGTGCCATATTGTTCTTATTCCTGTGGCTCTGCAGTGCATCTTACGATTTGGAATGAGAACTCCTCCAGCAGTCTTCTTTTGCTCAGGATTGTTTTGTCTCTCTGGGGTATTTTGTGGTTCCATATGAATTTTAGAATATTTTTTCCTATTTCTGTGAAGAGTGAGTTGGGGATTTGAATTGGTATTTCATTGAATATGTAAATAGCTTTTGGTAAAATGATCATTTCACAATATTAGTTCTACCAATCCATGAGCATGGGGATATCTCTATGTTTCCCAATGCCTTTCTCTCTTTCTTCAGAGGTTTTTTTTTTTTTTAAAGATTTATTTATTTATTTATTTATTTATTTATTCCTTTATTTATTTATTATATATACAGTGTTCTGCCTGCAGGCCAGAAGAGGGCACCATTATCTCATTACAGATGGTTGTGAGCCACCATGTGGTTGCTGGGAATTGAACTCAGGACCTCTGGAAGAACATCCAGTGCTCTTAACCACTGAGCCATCTCTCCAGCCTCTCTTCAGAGGTTTAAAGCTTTCATTATAGAGGTCCTTAATATCCTTGGTTCTATTCCTACATATTTTATTTTATTTGAGACTGTTATGAATGAGAGTGTGTCCATGATCTCTTTCTCTGTACGTTTGTTGATGGTATGAAAGCTTTTGACTTAATCAAGTTAATTCTGTATTCCTACTGTATTGTTGAATGTGTTTATTGTTTCTAGAAGTTTTCTGGCAGAATTTGGGGCATCTCTAATTACTATCATGGCATGTTCAAATAGGGATAGTTTGACATATTTTCCTATTTGCATACTATTAGTTTTCTTTCCTTGCTGTTCCGGCTAGTGCTCAATCACAGTATTGGAAAGGGTGGGCATAGCTGGACAGCCCTGTTTTGCTTTTGACTTCAGTGGGATTGTTTCAAGTTTTTCTTCATTTAGGATGATATTGACTGTGAGTTTCTCACATATAGTTGATATGTTGAGGTGTGTTCCCCCTAGTCATACATTCTCTAGGACTTTTATCATGAAGCCTAGTTGGACTTTTCTGCATTTGTTGAAATGATAATGTAATTTTTGTATTTAAGTCCATCTATGTGGTGATTACATGTATTGTGCATGTTGAACCAACCCTGAATTTCAGGGATAAAGCCGATTTGGTCATGGTGGATAATCTTTGGGTTGTATGTTTGTATTCTGTTTGCAAGTATTTTATTGAGCATTTTAAAAATCCATGTTTATTAGGAATATTGGCCTGTAGTTTTCTTTTTTGCTGTTTCCCCCTGGTTTTGGTATTGGAGTGACTCTGGCCTCACAGAAGCAGTTTGGGGAGTGCACCTCCTGTTTCTCTTCTCTTTCTTTCTTGACTGGGTTTAGAAGGATTGGGTGTACTTTCTTTGAAAGTCTGGTAGAATTCTACTGTGAATCTATCTAGCCCTGGAATTTTTTTTTTTTAAAAACTGGAAGGCTTTTTATTACCTTTTCAAACAAGCTCCCATTTGTTATGGGTCTGTTTAAGTTGTTGACTTCTTGGTTTAATCTTGGTGGTTTGGCTGAAATTCATCCATTTCTTTTAGGTTTTTCAGTTTAATGGAGAAGAGGTTTTAAAAAGAATTCCATTAGAATATTCAGAATTTCTTTGATGTCTGTTGTAATGTTTCTGATTCTGTTCATTTAGGTCATATCTGTCTGTCTTTCAGTTAGTTTGGCCGAAGGTCTGACTATCTTGTTTGTCTTCTCAGAGAATCAGCTCTTTTTATTGATTCTTTGTATTGTTTTGTTTCTATCTCATTGACTGTTATTATTTCTTGCTGCTGACTGGGGTTGGATTAGGTCTGTTCTTATTTCTCTAAATTTTGTGTTGCATCATTAAGTCATTTATTTGTGCTCTTTCTCATTTTTTTTTAAATGTAGGCACTTAGAACTGTACATTTCCCCCATAGGACTGCTTTCAATGTGTCCTAGAGGTTTTGTTGTGGTGTCTTTTCATTTACATTTCGTTCCAGGATTTCAAGTTTTCTTTCTTGATTTTTCCAACCCATTCATCATTCAGTGATGAGTTGTTTATTCTCCATGAGTTTGTGCACTTACTAGAGATTGTACTGTGGTCAGATAGGACACACAAAGTTAGTTCAATCTTTCTGAAGTTATCAGGTTTATTTTGTGTTCTAGGATGTCCTGTTTTAGAAAAAAATTCTGTGTTCTGTTGAATAAAATGTATATTCTTTGGTATTTAGGTGGAATATTATATAGCTATATTAAATTCATTTGATATATGGTGAAAGTTCATTCTGATGTTGCTCTATTTTTTTGTCCAGTTTACCTGTTGGAGAAAGTGGCTAATTGAAACTATCTACTATTTATGGGTTGATATTAATCTGTCTTTAAATCTAGCAGTATATTTTTTTATGAAATTGGATTCACCAGAGTTTGGTAAATATATGTTTAGGATAATGATGTTGTCTTTAGGATAGGGGGTGATTCCTGAAGGGTTCCTCTCAGCTGCCTTATAGAATAGTTGTTTTTTTTTTTTTTTTGATTTGTAGACCTCATGAACTGATGGAGTGTGTTTATTTTCTCTCTGTGGGAAGATTCAGCAGCATGGATGGGAAAATGAGATGAAAACTGTTGCATGGTGGTGTGGTGTATGTAGGCATTCAGACTCCGTGGTTACAAGAAATCCCAGTGAGAACAGTCAGAATAGAGTTTTCCCTGAAAAACTCAGCATGCCAAGTGCAGGTGCTGGATGTAGCTGGCCATGAGGATGAGCTGGGGTGGGATTTTGAGGCCCACATGCCCCAGGAGGCACATGCCTTGGCCTTCCTCTGAGCACAGCCTCACATGCCTTTCCTGTAGCTCCAAACACATGCTATAATCTGACAAGCCATAGCTTTTGAATTTACCTTTCATGGATCCAGCTGAGTTGTAGGGAGTCCAGCTTGGGTTGGTTTTATACCTGTTCCATTCAGACCCACAAGACAATATTTTGGCTTCTGGATACCCCCTTTCCATCAACCCACAGTGCAGGGCCACAACTATATACTATAACTGCATATTAAGATAATACCCTAGTACGTGTCTAAGATCTATCAAAAACTGCCATAAATCTCATTTCCCTCCACTCCCTATATTTGCTGTATTCTAAGTCACTCAGACATAATGTTTGTTTTAAGAAAAATCTTAATTATGTCTATTTTTTCTCTTTAATAAGCCACTCTTTCTCTTTTTCTGAAAGAGGAAGGAAAACCCAATTTTATGTGTTACAAATGAGATGTGTCTTTTTGAGGTACAGTGGATTGCCCCATGGAATTGCTATGAACATGCATCTTACAGGAATTAAAATTTACTGTGTGAGAAAGATTATAGATGGGATGATCATTATTTATAGAGTAAGACATGGTGTTGAGTTCCTAAACAGCCACCTGGTGAATGAGTAAGAGTTGATTTTCATATCTTATCTACTCTGGTAAATATTGTGGGTAAAGAGAAACTAAATCAAAATTCAAGATGTCCAAGTGGAATTTTGGACACTTCCCATGATTTTTCTCTGTGTCTACTTCTTCATATCATGTGATACATGATAAAATGGTGTCTGTTGATCAGGATTGACCAGCTACGGTCTGTGCGCCAAGTCAGGATGGCATTTATTTTGATAGATGGAGTTCACTGGAGGCTTGTCAGACCCATTTGTTTCTTTACTGTCCTTGGCTGCTTTTAAGCTACAATGGCAGAGCGGAGTCTGCAACAGAGACATTTGGTCTGCAACACTAAATGATATCTGGCCCTTTTCAGGAAAGCTTCCCAGCCCCTGGTTTTGATCATCCGAGGCAGTAGGTTTGTAAAATGCACCAAGGGAACCCCAGAGTTCTGAAGGTGGGCCAGGATCTTCCCTGGGGTAAAATTTAGCAGGGTCGGGCATGTGATCCAATGTCCTGTTTCATCCAGAGTATTTTTGCTGCCCTGTTTGCTGCTAGTCTTCTGTGTGTGACTTGATAAGAAGAAATTATTGTCTCATATAAAAATAATGTCAGGCATATTGATCTGAAAGCACGGGAGGGCATTCCACAGAGAGAAAGTTTCTCTGAATGTGTCTGATTGACCTCCCTCATTGTAAATTGAGATGGGACCCTTAACAGGAAGTCTCCAACTAAGGGAAACAAATCCTTGATAAGAATTTGGAAGCTGGAATAAACTTATGCTACATATTGACCTAGTGCAAATTGCTTTTAAGTCTCCAGCTATCCACTTCTCATTTTGTTTTTAAATAGCCAAAGATGATAAACTTCTTGTGCTGCAATCATTGTTTAAAAAAAAAAAAGATCTCTCCAACTTCTTTATGTGGGCATTTAGTGCTATGAATTTCCCTCTTAGCACTGCTTTCATAGTGTCCCATAAGTTTGGGTATGTGGTTTATTCATTTTCATTGATCTCTAGGAAGTCCTTAATTTCTTCCTTAACCCATTGGTGATTCAGCTGAGCATTATTCAGTTTCCATGAGATTGTAGACTTTCTGTAGTTTTTGTTGTTGTTGAAATCTAACTTTAAACCATGATGGTCTGATACCTCTAAACACAGGAGGTTATTCCAATTGTTTTGTATCTGTTCAGATTTGCTTTGTGGCCAAGTATGTGGTTGATTCATAGCACTAAATGCCCACATAAAGAACTTAGAGAAATCTCACTCTAGTGACTTAACAGCACACCTGAAAGCTCTAGAACAAGAAGAAGCAAAGTCACCCAGGAAGAATAGACGCCAGGAAATAATCAATTTGAGAGCTGAAATCAATAAAATAGAAACAAAGAGAACAATACAAAGAATTAATGAAATAAAGAGTTGGTTCTTTGAGAAAATCAACAAGATAGATAAGCCCTTATCCAAACTAACCAAAAGACAGAGAGAGAGCATCCAAATTAACAAAATCAGAAATGAAAAGGGAGACATACTAACACTGAGGAAATCCAGAAAATCATCAGGTCATACTTCAAAAACCTCTACTCCACAAAACTGGAAAATCTAAAAGAAATGGATAATTTTCTGGCTAGGTACCACATACCTAAGTTAAATCAAGACCAGATAAACTATTTAAATAGTCCAATAACTCCTAGGGGCAGAATCGGTCATTAAAAGTCTCCCAACCAATAAAAACTTAGGACCAGATGGTTTCAGTGCAGAATTCTACCAGATCTTCAGAGAAGAGTTAATACCAATACTCTTTAAATTGTTCCACACAATATAAACAGAAAGAACATTACCAAACTCCTCCTATGAGGCTACAATTACCCTGATTCCTAAGCCAAACAAAGATGCAACAAAGAAAGAGAACTATAGACCAATCTCCCTCATGAACATTGATACAAAAATACTCAATAAAATACTGGCAAACAGACTCCAAGAACACATCAAAACAATTATCCACCATGATCAAGGAGATTTCATCCCAGGGATGCAAGGATGGTTCAACATACAAAAGTCTGTCAATGTAATACACCATATAAACAAACTGAAAGAAAAAAACCCCATGATCATCTCACTAAATGCTGAAAAGGCATTTGACAAAATCCAACACCCCTTCATGATAAAGGTCTTGGAGAGATCAGGAATACAGGGAACATACCTAAATATAATAAAGGCAATTTATAGCAAGTCAACAGCCAACATCAAATTAAATGGAGAGAAACTCAAAGCGATTCCACTAAAATCAGGAACAAGGCAAGGCTGTCCGCTCTCCCCATACTTATTCAACATAGTACTTGAAGTTCTAGCCAGAGCAATAAGACAGCATAAGGAGATCAAGGGGATACAAATTGGAAAGGAAGAAGTCAAACTTTTGCTATTTGCAGATGACATGATAGTATACTTGAGTGACCCCAAAAATTCGACCAAGGAACTCATACAGCTTATAAACACCTTTAACAATGTAGCAGGATACAAGATTAACTCAAAAAAAATCAGTAGCCCTCCTGTATACAATTGACAAACAGGCTGAGAAGGAAATCAGAGATATATCATCCTTTACAATAGCCACAAATGATATAAAATACCTTGGGGTAACTCTAACTAAGCAAGTGAAGGACCTATATGACAAGAACTTTAAGTTCCTGAAGAAAGAAATTGAAGAAGATGTCAGAAAATGGAAAGATCTCCCATGCTCATGGATAGGCAGGATTAACGTAGTAAAAATGGCAGTCTTACCAAAGACAATCCTCATATTCAATGCAATCCCCATCAAAATACCAACACAATTCTTCACAGACCTGGAAAGAACAATACTCAACTTCATATGGAAAAACAAAAAACCCAGGATAGCCAGAAGAATCCTGTACAATAAAACAACCTCTGGAGGCATCATGATCCCTGACATCAAGCTCTACTATAGAGCTACAGTAATAAAAACAGCTTGGTACTGGCATAAAAACCGACATGTGGACCAATGGAATCAAATTGAAGACCCTGACATTAATCTGCACACCTATGAACATATAATTTTTGACAAAACTGTACAATGGAAAAAGAAAGCATCTTCAAAAAATGGTGCTGACATAACTGGATGTCAACATGTAGAAGGCTGCAAATAGATTCATATCTGTCACCGTGCACAAAACTTAAGTCCAAGTGGATCAAAGACCTTAACATAAATTCAGTTACTCTGAACCTGATAGAAGAGAAAGTAGGAAATAGTCTTGAACTTATTGGCACAGGAGATCACTTCCTAAATATAACACCAGTAGCACAGACACTGAGAGAAACAATCAATCAATGGGACCTCTTGAAACTGAGAAGCTTTTGTAGAGCAAAGGACACAGTCAACAAGACAAAGTGACAGCTTACAGAATGGGAAAAGATCTTCACTAACCCCACATCTGACAGAGGGCTGATATCCAGAATATATAAAGAACTCAAGAAATTAGACATCAAAATGCCCAACAGTCCAATTAAGAAATGGGCTATAGAGCTAAACAGAGAATTCTCAACAAAGGAAGCTCAAATGGCTGAAAGACATTTAAGGAATTGCTCAGCATCCCTAATCATCAGGGAAATGCAAATCAAAATGACTCTGAGATACCACCTTATACCCATCAGAATGGCTAAGATCAAAAGCACTGAAGACAGCTTATGCTGGAGAGGATGTGGAGCAAGGGGAACTCTCCTCCACTGTTGGTGGGAATGCAAGTTTGAACAGCCACTTTGGAAATCAATATGGCGCTTTCTTAGAAAATTGGGAATCAATCTCCCCCAAGACCCAGCTATATCACTCTTGGGCATATTCCTAAGGAATGCTCAATCATACCACAAGGGAACATGCTCAGCTATGTTCATAGCAGCATTATTTGTAATAGCCAGAACCTGGAAACAACCTACATGCCCTTCAACTGAAGAATGAATAAATAAAATGTGGTACATATACACAATGTAGTGCTACTTGGCAGAGAAAAACAATCATGAGGTTTGCAGGCAAATGGATGGGTCTAGAAAAAATCATCCTGAGTGAGGTAACCCAGACTCAGAAAGACAAACATGGTATGTACTCACTCATAGGTGGATACTAGATGTAAAGCAAAGGATGACTAGACTGCTACTCACAACTTCAGGGAGGCTACCTAGTAAAGAGGACCCTAAGAAAGACATAGGGATCGCCCAACAATAGAGAAATGGATGAGATCTATATGAGCAAACTGGACGTGACGGGGGGTAATGAAGGGCAAGGGTCGAGGGAAAGAGAGCTTAGGGGAGCAGGAGATCCCAGCTGAATCAAGAACAGAGAGGGAGAACAAGGAAAGAGAGAACATGATAAATGAAGACCCCATGGGAATAGGAAGAAGCAAAGTGCTAGAGAGGTCCCCAGAAATCCACAAAGATACCTCCACAATAGACTACTGGCACTGGTCGAGAGAAAGTCTGAACTGACCTACTCTGGTGATAGGATGGCCAAACACCCTAACTGTTGTGGTAGAACTCTCATCCAATGACTGATGGAAGCACATGCAGAGATCCATGGCCAGGCCCTAGGTGGAGCTCTGGGAGTCCAATCGGCGAGAAAGGGGAGGGATTGTATGAGCAAGTGTTGTTGAGACCAAGATTGGAAAAGGCACAGGGACAAATGGCCAAACTGGTGGAGACACATGAACTGTGAACCAATAGCTGAGGAGCCCCCATCTGGATCAGGCCCTCTGGATAAGTGAGACAGTCAATTAGCTTGAACTGTTTGGAGGCCCCCAGGCAGTGAGACCGGAACCTGTCCTTAGTGCATGAGCTGGCTGTTTGGAGCCTGGGGTCGATGCAGGGATAACTTTGCTCAGCCTGGGTGAAGGGAGGAGGGGACTAGACCTGTTTGACTGAATCTACCAGGCTGGGCTGAATCCCCAGGGGAGTCCTTGCTCTGGAGGAGTTGGGAATGGGGGGTGGGTTGGGGGAGGGTGGAGGGTGGGGCGGAATGAGGGAGGACAGGGGAATCCATGGCTGATATGTAAAATTAAATTAAATTATAAAATTAAAAAAAAGAAAGAAAAGGAAAAAATATGCTGGATATAGTGACATATGTCTTTAATCTCAGCACCTGGGAGGTAGTGGCAGGCAGATCACTATGTAGCGTGGTCTACATAGTGAGACCCTACCTCAAAAAACAAAACTGAACAACACCCAAGGAAATTTGGCTATAGTTGAATATGTAAACTCACAGGGATGCTTACTCTGTTTTCTGTTGCTAAAAACAAAATCAAAAAACCAAACCAAACCAAAACAAAAAACCCAACAAATCAAAACAAAACAAAAACCAAAAAACCAAAAAACCAAACCCACCCAAACCCAAAAAACTCTAAAACAACAACAAAACAAACCCTGTGGCCAGGTACTTTTTAAAGAAGAAAGTTTGGGGTTTTGTTCATAGTCTTAGAGGCTGGTTCAGTATCTGCACAGCATCTGGTAGGCATCTTCTTGCTGCTTCTTAACTTGAAGGAGGACATCAAGGGGATCATCACGGGATAGACAGAGCATGCATGTCAGCGTGGGTCTTAATACATAGGAAGATTTATTAGTGTACTTATGGAGTCACCAGGGCCCCACTTCCATGGGTGCCTCTGATCATGGCCAATTCTTATTTCCACTAACATATAAATTTGGGGATTTTAATGTGTGACCATATGGGGTCCCCATAGCACTCAGACCATAGCTTAAGGCAGTGACCCAAAGATCAGTGTGTACCGAATCTTCTGTTTTGGTAGACAGGGTCTTGCTGTGTAGCCCAGGCCTGTTTGGAACTCACGAGGTAGATGACATGGACCTTGGAGTCCTGATTCTCCAACCCCAGCCTCTCGGGCGCTGTGATCGCAGCTCTGCACCACTACATCCAGCTCGTTTGTTCCAGTTCTTGAACATCAACATGAATTTGGCTTTAAGCCTCATGCCATGGAAACTGACATTTTAGTTGGCTAGTTTTCTCAA
>CABHPH010095990.1:0-24823 GCA_902168325.1 Peromyscus nudipes
TTGGGGGTGCTTGCTTGTCTTTCCTCATTGGTGGCTGCTCTTTGAAGGCCAGAGCTCATGACAGAAGAGCTTTTTAATAGCCATGGCATGCTGGTATCTGAGAGCAGGTAGCAATGCTAAGCAGGAGGAATGTGAGAACAATGATTGTAGCCAGCAGCAGAGTTAGAGTGACAGGCTGGGATGACTCACAAAGAGCTACAGAGATGATCAGCAAAAGTGTAGGACCACTAGGGTTAAGGGCAGCTATTGGAGTTATCCTGTATACTTACAACCAAAACAAACTCTGGAGGGATATTTGGAAGATGGATCAGCTTGGGACTTAGAACCACTGTCTAAAGGACAGGTTGGAGCAGTTAGAAGGCTCCTGTAATACAGCATTTTGATATAATGATTGTTCCCTGTTTTTGAAGGGGAGAGTGGTGGCATTTATAACATGCCTTTGGGAATGGAAAGACTTGAGTGTTCTAAGGATGGTTGGGCATCCATGGGGTGGATATCAATGCCAGTGGAGCATTATTATTATTACATTAAATTATTATTATAACATCGTACATTACCCCAGCCCAGCTTCTTTTAGAATAAGGGGACATGAGATCTCATTCAGATTGGCTGGTAGTAGATTTGCTGAGTTTTATAGTTCTCAAGGTTATCTTACTCATTGTGATGGTTAATATTGATTGTCAACTTGATAGGATAAAGAAATATGTTGGAGAAAAACATTCTGCTAGGCATGTTGAGGGAGTTTCTAGATTGGGATAATTGAGGTTGGAAGACTCATCCTAAATATTAGTGACACCATTTTTCAGGCTCGGGTCCCACATTGAATAAAGAGGAGAAAATGAACTGAGGATAGTATGTATCTTTCTGTTGTTCCTGCCTACGGAAACAAAGTGACAAGCTATTTCACACTTCTGCTGCCATGACTTCCCCTTCAGGGGAGGCTGTACCCTCAAACTGTGAGCCAAAACCTTTTCTTCCTCAAGTTGCTTTTGTCAGATATTTTCTTACAATAATAGAAAAATTAATTAATTCAGAAAATTGGTACCAGAAGTGGGGTTGATGCACTTTACCGTGTGGTTTCTGTGGTTTTGGAGCTGGTTTGTTTGAGGGGAAGACTTCAGAGCTAGAGAAACACCAGAGTTCCATAAGCAGAGGTTAATGGTCCATCCCAGACTAGAAGGCCAACAGAAATGTGGATAATGGGGGCCTAACCCATGACATTCCAGAGGGGAACAAGATGGTGGCAGAGAAAGCAGAGGTAATTGTCAAAAAGCTTAGTATTGGTAAAGAGAAGCCTTCTGCTCTGTGCTGATGGTTGGAGAGGTGCCCTAGGAGTGAATTTCCTCCAATCAAAAGCTCTATCTGATGAGAAGTCACATTAATTTGGAAGGAGTCTAAACCAACCTGCATTTCTCTCTGTGACATGACTGCAGACCAGCTGCCTTATGCTCTTGCTCACAGCTACAGCCACTCCTGCCTCCACACCTTCTTGCTGTGGTGGACTTGACCTCAAACTCTTCGGTCCTTAAGTTGCTTTCCTTAGGTATTTCCTCACAGCAGCAAACTGTAGCTGGAAGTTTCTCCGGACGACTATCTCCTACCTGTACCCACAGCTGCTTATAAAATAATCACACAGAGGCTTAATATTAATTACAAACTGTATGGCTTATGGCATAGGCTCACTATTAGCTAGCTCTTATAACTTAACTCAACCCATTCCTATTAATCTATGTTTTGCCACATGGCCTCGTGGCGTTACCTGTTCTCTCACATCTTGCTTCTCCTGGCGGCGGCTCGCAGTGTCTCCCTTGGACTCCACCCTTCTTCTCTCTCTATTTCTCTTATATTTCCTGCCTGACTCCATTCTGTTCTGCCATAGGCCAATGCAGCTTTATTTATTAAGCAATGGGAGCAACACATATTCACAGCATACAGAAGGACATCCCACAGCAACAAACAATACATAACATTGTTTCAGACTGGAGATCTCACCTACTAGGAGAGGAGACACAGTGTACATTTATGGCTACAGGCACCAATGAGCCTACTGTGCATGTCACCTGAAAGCTGCCTGTCTATGGAATACTGAAATGTTTGCTTGTATAGGTTACTCTGTGAAACTGGACACCAGTTTCCAGAACAGTTTATACCAACTCATTAGAATGGCCATTGTGTGACCATCATGTGTTGGATTGCTCCCTAACCACTGGCAGAATAGCGGGGGTCCAGAATCCAAGTGGTTGGAGTAGGAGCGGCTTTTCACCTGTCCTCCCTGTGGCCTGCCTTGCAGTAGGGCCTCCTGACCACAGGCTCTGCAGAGGGAGGGCGACTGGACTCTAGACTGGGATCGTGCGCACCTGTGAACACATCTTCATTTGGCTTAAGGTCTGGCTGTGGCCTGTTCAGTTCCAACTTCCATGCAGCAGTGGGGACAGACTGTCCTGCAGTTACTAACCATGACCTTAGAGCACAGGAGCCATCTTCCAGGTGGAGGGAGGCCCTGTGAATGCATGCAATCCCAGGAAAATCCCGATGTCTTAATAACAGAAGCTGGTGTTTTGTGGCTTTGTTCACTTCTTTATTGTTTGGGGAAGCATACATTTCAAGTCATTGATTATCAGATGTGTGATTGGTGCACATTCCTGACTTGCAAAAGGGTGGATCAAGCCCAGCAACTCCCACCAGGTACATGGGTGGGGTGGGGTGAGAGTTTGGTCACACTCCCGTGGAGGGAAGGGGATTGCTCCTCCTCTCTCCCAGTCCCTTCCCGTAAACTCAGGCACTCTTGGTCTCCCAGAAATTCTTTGGAGTTGCTCCTGTCACGAAAAGCAGCAGTCCGGGGTTTTAGAACGTTCTGCTTTCTTTCCGCTGGGAGTTGTCTCCACAGCACATCTTGTGCTGCACTGTAGCAGGTGTGGTTGAGAAGGTGGGTTTGCTGGAAGGAATGGAGAGGAGACAGGGAAAGAGCCTCGCTAAAGGGTCAGGGAGAGCTGGGCGGTGCTTAGTTGGCAGTGCATGCTGCAAGCATGAGGAACCGAGTCTGATCCCCAGAACCCAGGTAGAAAACACAGGCGTGGTGCTGTGTGTGATCCTAAGCAGTGGGAACACGTGTCCACAGGAGGCAGCAGGAACGAATCCAGGAGGCAGGAAACACTTGAGCGATTTCCCCATCCTCCTCCAAAACTCACTGAGTTCATTACATCTGGTGAGAGGGCTTTCCGCTTAGCTTGCTGGCGTGAGTAGGATTAAGCTGTAAGGAGCTTCCCCACCTAAGAGCTAACTCATCACCTGAGGAGATGGGTGCTGCAGCTCCTTGGCTGCCTCCCTTAAAACCATGGCCTTCTTCCTCGTCCTTCATTTTTATTAAGAATATCAGTCAAAAGTGATTATGTCTCCAGTGGCTTTGCAAACATAATTTATCGAATATAAAAGATGGGAGGGAGTTTAGATGGAATCCGACTTCAAAATCTTGTTTTCCAGACTTGAGAATCAGAGAGAGGCTAGCTGACCTGCTGGAGGTAACACAGTGTACTCCAGTTCCCTTGTTACCTGAAGCAGCACGCTCTCCCTGCTCCCTGTGGAGATCAGGCTGAGCTACCCTGACACCGAGGTGAGGGGGAGGTGTACCCAGGAGCCATGCACATCCTAATGCTGTGTTCTCTGCTCTGACTGTCAGAGAACATGAACTGCCTTTGAGCAGCACAGCTCTGACATTTACCAGAGAACACCAAGGGATCTGTGCTAGAGAGAGTTATAGGATTATGGAATGGCAAAGAAGCGAAAGGGCAATATGGAAATGTGACAGAGAAAGGCTCCTTGGTGATCAATACTCCAAGCTGTGTTAATCTCTTCTTTTTGTATTTATGACCACCATAAAACTTAGAGCTAGGCTGGTGAGACCCTGGCTGAGGGGGCAGCTGTGGGGGGCTGCAAAGTCCTTCCCCTAAGATCAGAGAATTGCTTAATCAGTTTTCTGCAGGCACAGAAAACTCTTTTGCTAAAGGTCATGGCAGGTCAGGGGTAAAGCGAGGGCCCGTGCTGGGTCCTGCCTCCTCCTTACCCACCCTTGGGTAGCCCAGGCACATTGCTGGAGAGATGAGGTCATGTCTTGGGCTCAGTTTCTTGAAGTTGCTGGTCTTCTGATTTTGAAGCTTGGAGAAGACTGTTGGGGTGTTGGCAGACATCAATAGCTTACTGGGAAGCAGCTGGTTCTTGTCTGGGCACAACTGTTGGCAGCTTGGTCCACCTGTATAGGCGAGAGATGTTTCAATAGGCAGGCAAGGTGCAATGTGCAGAGAAAGGGGACCCCTATTGCATGAATGGGAGTGTGGGATCCACCCAGAGGAATGGGTGCCCCATCCTCAGTAGGACCGTGAGTTGTCAGGAGGCATAGACATACATCTAGTAGGTCTGCAGAATTTTGTGAGTAGGCAGGAGGGTATCGGGCACAGTGGGGGGGCAGGGAGAAAGGGGGTTCAGGAGGGATAGAGGGCGTGAGTGCAAGGAACAGGGATCCAGACCTTTTCCGAAAAGATGGAGGTCAACCTGTGCTTCACCAGGAGACAGGAGACCCCTGGTTACCTCCCTGGTCCTCACTCTGGGCTGGGCTCCAACGAGGCAGTGTGCTGTGACAGAGAGCGATAGGGGTGGTGTCCCTACCCTGAAATCTATAAGCTCCATCTCTGCCTGCTCTCCTCTTGCTCACTGACACCCATACTGTTTTCCTAGTAATTCTTCCACTGACCACATCACATGCTAGGGTAGAGATTATCTCCTGTGGCTTGTTGCCTCTAGTCAGTGACCCTTAAAGGTACTCACCCACAAGGACAAGTAGGTCTAGGACAATGGACTGGTAGGTTTAGGGGTGAGGTAATGTAAACATGACTGGGAGGACAACCTTTTAGAGAGGTCAGGACACATGCATACAGAGGTGACAGGAAGAGAGTGTACATATTCTGACTGATGCTCACGTCAGATGAAGCCATCCAACAGACCGGGATGCACTGATCACTGGAATAGAAGTTGTCCCCCAAATGGCATTTGGCGGTGCAGACAAGGCTGTTAACAGAGAGCCCTCCTTGTCTAGAGGGGTTATCATTAAGCTGGCTGGGTTCCCTTTGCTCTGCCTGGGTGGAAGTGAAGTGTGGACAAGGAGCTCTTCAAGGGCTGCTTTCTGGCAGCTTTTGTGTGTCCCTCACTGTTCGATGGCAGTGAGCAATGGTGGCAGACGGGCCAGAGCAGCAGCAGGTGGCACCTTTAATGTTACAGCTCTCCTGCAGGCAAGGAGTTCCAGGCCCCTTAGCCCAGCAGCAGCATGTGTTACAGCTCTGGTGTAGGTTTAGGAAGTCAGAGTTCTTTAGCTTCTGACGGGAGCTGGCACAGCAGCTTGTGGGCAGCCCTGGGTATTGCAGCAATCAGTGCTACAACTTCCGGGCATCTCAGCCCCGCAGCTCTGAAGGCTCTTCCAGGAGCCAGGGCCTGCAGCTTCTCTTTCCTGGCTCTTCATGGCCCCCTCTCCTCTTTCGGCCTCGGCTCTCCATCTTCTCTCTACTTCTGCTGTCCTTCTTGCTCCTACTCTGGTCACTCCCTCAAGCTGTCCAGTGGCTTCCTCCCCAGCTATCAAGCAGTGGCCGCCCTGTCACATCTGCATCTCAGCCCTCAGATTGCTCGGCCTGGCCTCTTCCTCAGTGGTCAAGCAGCTGGCTGCCTTGCCGCTGCTGCAGTTGGAGCCGTGATTGCTCATCCTCTGGTGTTGCCACATTGCCTTTGCCATAACCGCTGCTTTAGTACCCGATGCCTCTTCTGTGTCACTGGCTCAGCCCACACTACTAACAGGGGCGAGAAAAACTACCCAGAGAAACCCTTTATTGGGTCTAATGCTGCAACACCGGGGAGAGAGCATCAGAGGGGGTCTTGCAGCCCAGTTACCGAGTGGAACAGCCCGGTTGCACAATCAGAGGAGGTTGTTTGCAGCAAGCATAGCTGACCTCCCACGCAAATGAAGGTTGGAGTTTGCACCAGTTACTGTCTCTTTGGCACCTGTCACAGGGGTTCCTCTGCTAGCCCCCCAGGGCCCCCGCTCTGGCCCAGGTGGAAGTGCATGCAGGGTTGTCTAGAGTTCACCACGGTTTGTGATAGCAAGAAGTCCAGGACGAACCATTTGGAATAGTCCTGATAAGGCTTTGCCGTCAGAAGCCAGAGTGAACAGCTGTGCCACAGTGCAGTTTCCCCAATGTATGTGTGCGGTGTTAAAAATGGCCGGTGCCTGCGTAAGAACAGTCTCAACTGGCTGTTTGACTGATGGGGCTTTTGCTTACTTAAGACAGCCAGGATGGCAAGGAGAGTAACAGTTGCCAACTAAGGAGCCAAATTGCTCTCCCTCCCAGCATCTTTCCATGCTAAAAAAAAAAATATTTTTTAAGTAAGGTGTGTGTGTGTGTGTGTGTGTGTGTGTGTGTGTGAATTAGCACATATGAATAAGGTGTCTATGGAGGTCAGAAGAGGGCATCGGATCCCTTGGAGCTGGAGTTACAGGCAATTAATTGTAACCTTCACAGCCTGGTGCTGGAAACTCTGGTCTGCAAGAGCAGTCTGTGTTCTGAGCCACCGAGCCATCTCTCCAGCCTGCCTCAGAAATGTTGGAAAGAGCTCATCATGAACACCAATAGTGATGCTCACGGCACTTTAATAAAGCTTAACGTCCGCCCAGCACCCCAGGGCTTGGTGTGCCATCCTTTCTGTCTCAGAGGCACTTCCTGCCCATGCCTGCAATATGGCTCAAGTCTGTTGTACTCTGCTGTTCTAGTTGGGTGGGGTGCTACTCTGTACTTTGATTCTTCCATTTCAGAGAACGTTGACTTAACTATTGGGGAGCCTCACTTCTGGGACTTGCTTCCTTTTTGTTAGGACTGACTGGAAGGGAACTCTGGGTTTGGAGAGTTGGAAGTGCAGGTGTGGTCACCCAGGGTAGGTGTTGCTGGAACTCACATTGTCCAGCAGCCTGAAGGGATGCTATGGGGAGAGGAGCCATGGGTAGAGGCTGGCCCAGGCTGCTCTGGTCTCCTTTAGTCTGGTGGGTTGACTTGAAGCCCAATAGCAACTGTGGAAGTGACAGCTTCTTGGACGACCCGGAGGGTCCCCAAAATTGTAAGTGAGCTGACTTCTGTGTTTTTCAGCCCTTGCTCCTGATAAATGTTCACCTAGTATTACTATGAAGTCCTTTGACTACTGGAGCTGGGCATGATCATTTTATTTTGTTTCTTATGAGACTATCTTTCTACTCTGTGTAAGATTTTATTTCTCAAGGCATATGGCACAAAGTATGGCCCCTCTCCCAATCTTTTGGTCTGCTAGATGAAACTGGCATATGCAAACCCTGTGTATGTGTGTGCGGTGAGAATGAGCATATGTGAGTGAAGGTACCCATTCATTAACTATGCATTCTTGCCTTTCATCAGACAGGGTTTATATATGCTAATATGACCCCACCCCACCCCAATTGATTTCTATTACACATCTATGATTTTTTTCTTATTAATTTTGTTATGTACTAGAGGAAGGGGATTATGTAGTCTGGATCCCTTTATTTCCCTTTTGCCTAAAATACAAATGATAAGTTTCTCAAAGACAGACAGCTCTCACAGCTGCTTTTTGTGTCTTCACCCATTGTAGGGCACTTTGAGCGCCCGCTACATGGAACTCTTCCCATTTATACTTCTTGCCATCTCTAGTACTGGCCAGCAGGGGGTGCAATGCCTCCTTTATTCTGAGCAAATGCTGACCAAGGTAGGCAACAGCTTTGGATGGGGGTGTGTCCTCCCCAGGGCGTAGGTACTAGTACTGTTTTTACCCTCGGCCTTCAAGGTGTGAAGACTTTGCTACCTGCACGCCATGCAGACAATCTGACAGTTCGTCTATGAAGCCTCGAAATGTTTCTGCAGTTAAACCAGCCTAAGTCTGCTCTTGCGTTTGAGCTTGAACCGTTGGGTACGATGCTGGGCCTGAATTATCTGGTGTCCTTCAGTACCACTCTGAGTGGCTTCTGGGGAGAGAATCTTCTCTACAGCAATATGGCCACCTCCACCCTTCCATGACCCACCCCTTATATTCTTCCATAGGCTTGTAGTTACAATGTGCACGGGGGCCGAAGCGGCAAATAAATCTTTAGTTATAAATAATAGAACACCCAACTCAAGTTCATTTAAATAATTTAATTGATTTATTGAGCCATGTAACTGGGGAAAAGCTAGAGAAGGAGGCTGGGACCTCGGCTTGGTTTAATGAGGGTTTTATGTCTCTTTCTCTGGGTCTGTCTTAGCTTTGCCCTAAGTTCTATTCCATGTTTCAATCTGTCTGCTTCGTGGCTACAAATGGCCCCTGGTGGCAATTGGGCAGCTGCTTTCTGGTGCATATTTGGAAGGAGAAAGTGTAGCTGCCTAAGTTGCCATGTTTCTGGCTCACGGAATCCGTGATGGTGGCAGGGAGAGACCAGGCATGTAGTATAGGCTCCCCAGTTCTCTGTTAAGAGAGATACTTGATTGGACGCTATTCAAGGTGCCTCCCATGCTGAGCACAAAGTTGCAAATTGAGTGACAGTGAAATGGTGGGGACAGTGGCAGTGCATGCTGGTAGATAGCCATGACTTCAACCAGACAGGAATGGAGACTTGAATCAGACAGACCTTAATGAACAGACAGATGTGGATATGCTAGTTACACAGAGGCCCTGTGTGTGACTGCCTTGTCTATCAAGAGCCCACAGCCCTGTCCTCATCAGCTTTGTGTTACCCTGTGGTGGTGTGGGTAGAATATGACTGCCCCAGGTCAAAGCTGAGTGGGGCAGGCAGAGGAGGGCTGGCGGGAGACAGGTGGCAGAGATGGGTGACTTCTACTGAAATAATTCCACAGGTTCCTGTTTCCCCCAGAACTTTATTTTGATTGCCCAATTACATGCTCTAAGATCAGATTGAATTCCACGAGGAAACACTTGGGTGGAAATGGGCATAGGTAGAGTGGCTTTATTGGCATTCCCAGAGACCTCTGATGAAGAATAATGATGGTCAATCATTAATAGATATTTTCAGCTGCTTTAAAAGTTAAATCTGCTCCACAGCCTGCTTCGCAATTTTACAGCCATTAGCAGAGCCCTATGGGGTAATCTCATAAAAGGCATCCCATAAATGTGTATCGCCGTCATCTCCCAGCCATGATCGGCATTTGGAAAGATCCAAGGCATCATCTCCTGGTGAAGCAGCCGTGAAAGAGAGTGCAGGAGACTGGGGAGTGGCTGGTGCTGGGGGAGGAGTGTCTGGCTTTGCCCCAGTACTAAAGATAGGGCCAGGAGCAGGGCTGGTGGAGTTAATGACCACTGGGGCATGGACAATTGAACAAATAAAACAGCAGTTACCATGACCAGCTTTAGCAATGCAGTGTACTTGCAACTGGGACAGGAACAAGGAACACATCCCCTTTCCTATGTGCTCTGTCTGCTTCTGTATTGTTTTTGATGTTTCATAGATTTTCCAGAATAGGGTCAGGTAATGACTGGTTTTTTTTTGTTTTTTGTTTTTTAAAGATTTATTCCACCATTCCTTAGGGCTTTCTGTGAAGCCTTAATGGAGATGTCTCTTAGCTATCCAAAAAAATTCACACTAGGAGGTCCCCTAGCATAGGTCCCTTGCATCTTTGCAGTGGGGCTTAGAAGTCTTGGAACAGGAGAGCCAAGGCTTGGAGGCAGAGAAGTCTCACTGCCTGTCACTCACTGCATTGTCCCAAGTCATGGCCTGAATTCTTTTCCCAGGGTGACTTTGAAACTCAGCAAGCCTCTCTAGGCATTGGGAACTTCAGGTGTGAAACTTACCTTTTCCCAATGAAGGGAGGACAAGGGCCTGCCTCAGTTGTTGGCAGTGTTGGATTTTTTCCATAGACTGAGCATGGTTCTAACTTTAGGCTGGGAAATCTGAAGCCCAGGCATCAGTGGTGTCTTCATCAATGCATCAGAAACTGGAAGGAGCAGTCCTCAACATCACTGCCCTGAAGGCCTGCAAGTGGAATCCTCTTGGAGGGTGATGTACCCACTGGCTTATTGGACTCCTGTTCCTGAAGAAGAAATGTGGGCACTTCTAAGACCTAGGCAGAATTCCTCTGACCAAAAGACACAATGAGTGAATGAGATAAGGAAAACAGCTTGAGGGAGAGTGGACATGAGACATTGCAGGAACTGTAAACGTCACATGGTTCCAGAGGGATCAGCCCATGGCTGCTTGGCTCTGTGCGCTTGGGCAGAACATCATGGCAGAGAGAATACGTCCTTCGAACCACATCTGCACCCTGCAATCAACCATGGCATGCCCACGGCTGGCCATGAGTTGTCATGTGAAGTAATGCTTTCCATGCTTGCCAACAGTTTTAACCATAGCATTGAAGGCAGATTGAAACTGCTTAAAAGATAATGGGGCTGATGGGAGGTTAAACAGGCCTTTTAACAGAGGACTGTCGATCAAGACTCTGAGCCCCTCCTGATACTACCTCACATCCTCAATGTCAGTTTTCCTGTCCTGTTGGTACATTTCACACACCTGTTTTTTTTTTCCAACTACTATCTATTGGGGAATATTATTTTAAGGTGTGTTACTTTTGTTTATGTTGCATTTGTTTAACTCCGTGAAGCTGTGTTGCTTTGCCTGTCTAAAACACCTGATGGCCTAATAAAGAGCTGAACAGCCAATGGCAAGGCAGGAGAAAGGCTAGGCAGGGCTAGCAAGCAGAGAGAGTATATAGAAGGAGAAATTTTGGAGAGAGAGAAGCCAGAGAAGGAAGAGGACTCCAGGGGCCAGTCACCCTGCTACAGCCAGTCATGGAGTAAGAGTAAGATTTAGAGAAGTAAGAGAATGGAAAAAGCCCAGAGGCAAAAGGTAGATGGGCAAACTTAAAGTTAAGAAAGTTGGCTAGAAACAAACCAAGCCAAGGCTGGAAATTTATAGGTAAGAGTAAGCCTCCATGTGTGATTTATTTGGGGGCTGGGTGGTGGGTCCCCCAAAAGAGCAAAACAACCAACAGCAACTATCCACCTATGAGCTGTGACAAGTAGAGAATTATCACACGTTTCCACATTTCCTCCTTGTGGCCACTGAGGTGGCTTTGTGAAGCTGCATTGAGGATGACTGTGGTACTGAAATACCTGGGCCACTCTCCAGGGCTTGTGATGGATTGCATCTACATAGAAAAACCACTCAGAACACTTAGGGCAGCAGTGACCAATTCCTCATATTCTTGGTTCATTTGAGAAGCCACATGAATGAAAGTTTTTAAAAAAGATTTGAAAGATATGAGGTCAAACATCAAAAGTAAAAGGGAGCCTGAGGAGATGGATCCGTGGGTAAGAATATTTGCTGTGCAAGAATGAAGACCTGAGTTCAAATCCCCAGTGCCCGCATAGAAAGCTTAGCTTGGTTGAGTGCGTCTGAAACCCCAGCATTAAAGAATGGAAACAGGTGGATTCTGAGAGCTCACTGGCCAGCCAGGCTATTCTAGATGAGGGACTTCTGGTTCAGTGGGAGACCTCATCTTAAAACAATAATATGGAGACTGATGGGGAAAGATGCCTGATATCTTGCTGTGGCCTCTGCATGCATGCACACACACACACCAGACCCACACCACACTGTCACACATACATGTATACACACAAGCACACACACAGATACCCATACACACTTTAAGAGGTGCATTTGAGGACACTCTGTGCTCATGCTTGATGTGTGCACTCTTTATTGCATTTAACCTGGCAGGGCTCAGCAGCTCCAGATAAGTGGTATTTGTGGAGGGACTTCTGTTCACACAAAGCTCCACTCTTCTCCTTGGTCTCTCTCCTGCCCAGCTGGTCTCCCATTCTCAGATTCCTTGTGCATCCCTTGTGTGTCCCTCCTTATCTAAAGCTGTTCGGGTTTCACCTGTTCTGTTAGCCCTCCAGTAGAGATACATGCTCCTTTCCCCTGCTGCTGGAGCCCTGTGGCCATTTCACATTCTGTACTCTGCCAGGGCCAGCTTCAGTGGGACTGTCTCCACCAAACCATGTGCTCCTCTTCTGAAGATGTGACTTCTTTGTTCACTTTAGATTTCCAGGGCTGAGTCCAGGGCCTGGTTTGGTTCTTAACTTCATTAGATATCAGTATGGTTTCCAAATAAATTTATTCATTTTCCCCCCCTCTCCTTCCCTCCCTTCCTGCTCCCTTCATATCTTGTGAGAAAGACAGCAAACACTTCGTAATGAGAGTAAAGATTGAAAATGAATCACATGTGGGCAGATCCTGGCAGGAAAGTGGTGACACCATCACCCTGGGAAGTGAAGAGGGATTGGCCAGAGGACTATTCGTAGGAAATGTGGGCCAGGGCTTCGGGACTGGGAAAAGATAGAAAGATCCCAGGGCTAGCAATGGTGAGCATGTCACTACTCTCCTCACCTAACTGATGTCCTTATCTGTGCCACATCTCATACTCAGGCCAAACAGACCAAACGGAAAGCTGTATTTCCTTTGAAGGAGGATGCTCTAGTTTTACTAGGACAATTCTATCTAAGACAGTATTTTCCTGACTTACTGCTCTAGGAACAAGAATGTGTTTCCCAGAACTGTACCCTGGGTAAGGAATATGTGCAGCATTTGAGGGCCAGACGTGGATGGTGGCATTGTGGGTCTGCAGTTGCAGTGGACATGTAAGAACCAGAGGAGAAATGGCTGTAGCCATGTATTCCATACCATGTCACATCTCCAAACTCCTAATATCTACTGACTGGCTGCTACATCTACTCAACCTACCAAGCCTCACTTTCTACCTCAGTCTGTCTTGAGGCTTCAGCATCTATGGTATACCAGCATCTCACATTCCCCCTTGTAGTGACCTATGTATTCTATAAGTGTGTGGGTAGCATGATTCTAGAATCCTATTTTGAGGATCTTTCTTTCCTGGAACCATCATAATATACATTTCCATTGCTGCCGTTTGATAAGGAGATGGAACGTGTATAGTGGGTAACTGTGTGGAATTTAATGAAGAGACCATCACAGAGTAAAGACATGGTTCAGACACACCAGCAAACAAGCCATGTAGTGCCCTGGGTCCATAACAGCAGGCAGCTGTTATTGCCCCTAGGTCAATGAGTCAGGGGGAGGGTCAATTGACTGGCCCCAGAAGAAGAGTCAGCAGTGTGAAGAATCCATGGAAGGCCATGGCATTTGGTGAAGAAGCAGACAGCCTGTAGTGACTTGGTGTGGGGAACCTGGGGAGCAGCTTGGGCTCCCTTTTCTTCTACTCTCCAGCCTCCGGACAGTGCCACCTCCCCTGGAAGACACGAGGACACTGGAAACTGTGAGCACTTGAGGCCAGTTTCCTGGCAGAGTGCAAGATGAAGGAGGAGAGTTGATCTGGGGATGCAGATTTCTTACATCTGGATTTGAGCCTTCTAATAAGCCGTGGTGGTTCACATGGATGGCTGAAGTGTTCCATTCAGATATTGCATTGAAGCCAGAGCTCATAAGGTGTTTCTTCTGTGACCGTCATGGAGTATGCTGCTAAATGGGAAAGGCAAGATGGTTGCTTTGCCACACCATCAACCTCCAGTTCATATCTACTGCTTCTCTCAAGAAAATCTTATAGAAAGGGCTCCTGTGTCCCCTGGAGAGGGGCCCTGCCCATTTTCTGCCTATGATGCTGCTTATTACATATTATAGTTTAAATGTGAAATGTCTCCTATGGGCTCATGTGCTTAGTTCTTATTTAGTTTAGGTGTGTGAGTGTTTTCCTTGCATGTATGCATGTACACTGTGTACATTGTTGGTGCCCATGGAAGCCAGAAGAGGGCTCCAGATCCCCCGGAACTATACAGTCAATTGTAAACTATCTTGGTGCTGGGAATGGAATCTGGGTTCTCTGCAAGAGCAGCATGTGTTCTTAAGCACCAAGCCATGTCTTCAGCTCCAAGAGTCAAGTTTAAACCTGGTCCTCAGCTGCTGGTGCTGTTTGAGATGCTTTGGAAGCTTTGGCATGTGGGGTCAAGTTGGCAGAAGTAGGTGATTAGGGGCCGGTCTTGCAGGTTATAACCACCTCTGGTTCTGGTCTGCCATGGTGTGAGGAATCTGTCACATGCCCGCTGTGAGCTGCTCTCACATGGCAGTTACTCACCGTGTGATGGTTTTGATTGCCAACTTGACACAATGCAGGATCACCTGGGAAAGGGGTCTTAGTGGGGAATTGTTTTGATCATGTTGGCCGATAGGCATGTCAGTGGGAAATTGTCTTGACTGCCTTCCTTGATGTAGGAAGACCCAACCTGAAAATGGGCACTACCATTCCCAGGTTTTGGGCCCCAAGCTGTGTAACAGTAGAGGAAGCCAGCTGAACATTAGCATGCCTGCATTCATTGCTCTCTGAATGTAGATGTGATGTGACCAGCTGCTTCAGGCTCTTGCCGCTGTGACTTCCCTGCAATAATGGACTGTAACCTAGAATTATGATCTAGAATACACTCTTCTCTCTAATTGCTTTTCTTCAAGGTATTTTATCACAGCAAGAGAAATGACACTAGAGAATCCTGCACTGCCTTCCCTACCACGAGGGACTGGAGCCACACAAAACTGCAAGCCAAAATCAACCTTTTCCCTCTTCAGTGCTTCTGTCAGGTATGAGCACAGCCAAGAGTCACACCTCAAACTGAAACTGACACCCTGGGTTAGAATACTGAGACCCAAATTGGGCATACCACCTGTGACCCACCTGTGACCCACCTGTGACCCACCTGTGACCCACCTGGGACCCACCTGGGACTCACCTGGGACTCATGCCTCAGAGCGGGATTCTCATCTCTCTAATTATCTGAAGGCAGGAGCTCGAGGAGTACAACCAACAGTTGAGCTGGAACCATTCTCAGTTCTGTATCAGGTGGAGCAACTGTGGAGAGAAGCAGGAAGTTCACTGCAGCCCTTGGTCAGGACCTTCAGAGGCCTGCCATAGGATGGCGGCTGTGGGGGACACTGAGGCAGGTCTGTGTTGGAGAGAGAATGGGGAGAGTCAAACCCTAGGCTTTTGGCCATCCTTCTCTGTGTCCCCTGATGACACACGACTGCTAAAGTCATTGCTAAGATCGCCACTGTTCAGTCCTCACTAAACTGCCTGACTCAGAGAGCTATTGTGCAGATAATGATGATGATGATGATGGTGGTGGTGGTGGTGGTGATGATGATGATGTGTGTGTGTGTGTGTGTGTGCATGCGTGTGTGTGTGTGTGTGTGTGTGTGTGTGTGTGTGTGTGTGTGTGTTGGATTCAGTGTCTTATTTCTCATTGTTTATAATTCTGACTCCTCTGAGGGCATGTACTGAAGCCCCCGGTGTACGGGACCCCCTCCCTGATGGAAGAGGATGCCTTGGTAAGAAACACAGGGAAGGATAATGCTTAGAACGCTCTGAAGGAAGCAGGTAGCCCCCCACTGGGATAACTTGAAATCTGTTAGAGCTGCCCATGTTGTGGGCGAGGGACAAGTGGGAGTCAGTGGTTCTCCCAATGACCAGTGCTGTGACTGGAGATGAGGCTGCAGATGCCGAGTCAGATAATTGTCTTCTTATTAACGCAGACCTCCAAGAATGGACGTTTAAAAAGGCATGAAAAAGTTTACTTGGCCATAATTTAGTGGGACAAGAGGGATAGAATCCTTAAAGTAGATGATTATTTTCCCAGAAGGGAAGTGAGCTGTCAGTGTATGATGAAGCCTCTTGAGCACACCACACCCACCACCCTCATGCCATGCTCACATACGTGGAGGTTCACTTAATTTTTTTAAAAAATAATTTCATATGTGAGTACTGTAATTACATCATTCTCTACCTTCTCTCCTCCCTCAAACTTCTCCCATGTCCCCTCAACTCCTTCTGATATTCATTGTCTCTTATTCTTTAATTATATACAGGTATAGATGATGTAGATACAGAGTACTACCTTCTGGATCCATTTAATGCTGCCTATATGTGTTCGGGGCTGACCACTTGGAATTGGATAACCTAGCAGGATTATGGAGCAAATTGATTCTTAGTCTCTTAGCAGCCATTGATTACCTGTAGTTCTTCATCTAAGGGTGGGGCCTTGTGAGAATTCCCCTACGCACATTGACATGTCAGCTTGTGTTGTTCAAGTATTTTTTTTTAGGCAGCCATATCATTGAGAATTCCTGGGTGCAGCCTTCCTGCCACATGTCAAAGATGCTGTCTTACAGTAGACCTCCTAATCCTCTGGCCTGTACAATCATTCCGATCCCTTTTCTGAGATGCTCCCTCAATCTTAGGTATAGGAGTTGTGTTGAGGATGTACCAACAGGGACTGGACACTCCATGGGAATACATTTTCCAGTGAGACCAGTCAGGGAATAGAAGCAGCCACAGCATCACCATCTGCCATTGTCTGACAGCAGAAGATGAGGGCACAGCATGGTGCTTTGCTGCCTGACAGATTCAGAGGAGAATCCAGGCTCCCATACTGATTAGCTGTGATTCTGGACAGGCTTGTTACCATGAGGGTTTCTTTGTCTAGAAAATGGGAATGGCAATAGTCTTTTCACAGCAAGATAGTTGCGTGGGTTCAAAATACTTAGCTACTATTAAGGACTCCACATGTATTGTGTTCTAGACGTGGGTGCTAGTCCCTTCTATACTTCTACATATACAATTCCTTAAAAAAAGTCTAAGGTCCTTTGGGGAGGATGGGATGGCTCAACGGGTAAAAATGCTTGCTGGATGACCTGAGTTCAGTTCTCAGGACCACATAGAATAAAGCTGGATGTGGTGGCCCACATCCTCAACATCAGCATGCCTGTGGTTAGATAGGAGGTAGAGACAGGAAAAGAATCACCCAGAAGCTCATGGGCCAGCTAGCCTAGAGTATACAACTTGGCAGAAACAATGAGAGAGACCCTGCCCATGGAAGTTGGAATGAGATGGCCCCCATAGGCTCATATATTTGAATGCTTGGTCCTTAGTTGGTGGAACTGTTTTGGGACACCTTGTTGGAGGAGGTGTGTCACTAGGAGCGGGCTTTGAGGCTTTAAAAACTCATACCAGTTAGCTCTCTTTGCTTCCTATTTTTGGATAATGGTGTAAACTCTCAGCTACTGATCCAGTACCATGCTTGCCCACCTGGTGCTATGCTTCCTGCCATATTAGCCCATGAGTCATAGTCTCACCTTCGGAAACTGTAAGGCCTATTAAGTGCTTTATTATGTAAGTTGCCTTGGTCATGGTGTTTTGTCACAGCAATAGAAAAATAAGACACATCCTCAATAACGTTGTCCTCTGACTTCCACCTGCTTGTGGCTGTGTTTATAACCTTTTCACCAAATAATAATAATGAACTAAAATATAAAAACAACAAACCAGCAATTGAGCAAAACTTAAGGTCCTACAAACTTAATCTCTCTCATTCTTGTTCTCTTATTTGCTCACTCTCTCTGCCTACTTATCCTATCTTTTTTAACTTTCTATCTTTTCATTTAACAAACCATTCATACATTGTTTACCCAGCTATTATCCATCCATGACTCATGTATTCATCCATTCACCATCCATCTATCCATCAACCTACACTCCATTTATCCACATATCTACCATCCATCTACCCACCACCTACCCATCCATCCATCCATCCATACATCCACCCATCCATCTACCCACCACCTACCCAACCATCTATCCACCATCCATCTACTCATCTATCCACCCATCCATCTATCCACCATCCATCTACCCACCTACCCACCCACTCATCACCCATCCACAATCTTCCTACCATCTATTTATTCATCTGCCTTGCTTAAGTATAGGAGAGGTTAGAGTGCTGAGACAAAATGCCTGTCTTGAGTTATCAGTTAGCACACACATGCTCTGCCTGTCTTGCACAGAGGCAGGCCATGCAGTAGCCAAGAACTCTGACTTCAGAGAAGAATCACTGGATCTAGACCTCAGCATTTCCACTTACCAGTCTTGTTACTCTGTTCAACCTTTTTGTTACTTTGTGTCTTCCACTTCTGTAAAGTAGGGATGATGATGTCGATAATTCACAGAGTTACTGATGTGAAAATGGTTAAGATGGTGCCTGGTCAGCAGCACATGCTTGCAGCACTGTGATGTGACCTTGGGTCTGTAAGGGAGCAGATCCAGGTTAAGATTCTGAATGAGATAGATATGATTTTGAATTCTACTTTCCCTGTTTACCAGTCTTACTCTTTAAAAAATATAATATTTTATTAATTCTTTGAGGATTTCATACAGTACATCTTGTTCATATCTACCCCCAATCCTCAGCCTTAAGCTCTTGAGCAAATTATTCTACTTCCATTTTGCTGTGCTTCCATTTCATCAGTTATCAATGATGTCTATGCCCTGCCCTCAAATGTTGACAGGCAGCGTGATCTAGAGTAAAGGGCATGAGCTCTGAAGTAAGAAGACAGACGTAGGTTCACATCTTGACTCTAGCTCCACCATCCTAATCAAGACACTTGTATAGGTCTTTGGGTTCTTCCTATAAAATGAGAGACAGTGAATATGTATCTCATAGTTCTTGTAAAAAAAAAGTAAGTAAAGTAACATATTTGAAAACATAGTGTCAGAGTTCTAATCTTAGGATACACGGTTGGGCTGCCTTCCTTTCCCTGGCTGATGTCCAAGAGCTTGGCTCAGTGTGCTAAGGTCAGCTACATTCTACTCTTGACCTTGTATTTCCCCATCTGAGACGCTTGCTCTCTGGGTGCTACATGATAGCAGGCTGGGGGTGAGGTGGTTCTCAGAGTCACTCATTATTGGAGGATCAAATTTTCTTCAAGGTCTAATAAAATCCAGTCTTTAATATTAATTACTACAGAATATAAATTGTTAATTTTCACACTAAAATATGAGACTTCCATGTGATTGTGGTAAGCTGCTTCTGCCCAGAGAAGCATCATTTTAAGCCACTTTCCTCAGTGGTGGTCCTTCAACGAAAATGTCTGAGAAAGGCTGGCATTTGTTGTTGGCTATGTTTTTTTTCTTCTCAGAAGAGAAGGAAGGGTCCCTCAAGATCCAGAATGTCCTGCAAAGAAAACGCTTATCAGTTTGGCCATCTGTCACTGTGAATTCCTAGGAATCTCCAGCTCAGGTTGGCCTGAATAGTGGGGAAGTTTTTTCTCAGGTCAGAAGAAGTGCAATCTCTATGGTGCAGGATGGATCACAACGCTAAGATTCTCTACCCTGCATATAGCCTTTGGTCACCGGACAATGAGTTGGTGGTGACATCTGAGTCTGTCCCCTTGCTTGAACCCAGTAGGTTGAAGTTGCAGAAATTAGTTAGTGATCATGTCTCCTGATGACTGCTCACCAACCCCAGTCTGCTTTGGTCCAACTGGGACAGGGAGCAATGACTTCTGGAAGCTTGGCCAGGGCTTTGGGGATCCCCTACTAGACATTTCTGTTCTCTGATACTGATAAAATGGAGGACACTGTGTTGATAACAGTCTGTGTCTTTATTTCTGGCTCATTTGGCCAGCCATTCTCCCTCCCTCCCTCCCTCCCTCCCTCCCTCCCCCCCCCCTCCCTCCCTCCCCCCCCTCTCTCTCATCTTTCTGAAAGGAGGAAAGAAGGAAAGAAGGAGAAATAATGCTGAATACAAGGTTTGCTTCTGATACACAATATTATCTTCTCTTCTCTGAAAATAAATGACTTATATTCTCCAGTTGTTTTATGTAATACTTCAATGTGAAAGAGCACTTATTTCAGCAATACAGTTAATTTAATTTAATATCTTGATGAGCCAAAATGTTGTTGACTCAGAGTTTTTGCTTAACTCATAGGTAATTTTTTTGCATATTTACACAACTTTTATTCTTCTACAGTTTCTACTTACCGTCTACCATGCAACAGGTACATACTCACATGCTGGGAACCTAGGGATGAACAAAAGCAGTCTTTACCCTCATGTTCAGGGAGAGGAGAGACAGAGAAGAAAGGAGGAGGAGGAGGGAGAAGGGGGAGAGCCCAGGCTGGCATGGGGACTGCTCCTTTTCTAGGTGGAGTGATCAGGAAAGGCAATGCTAAGCTGGCACGACCTGGGGAAAGGAGGCAGTAGGTGCTGTCGCAGAGGGTGGCTGACCCCTGGAAGTGTAGCGCAATTCCTTGGGGACTTTCTTAGAGCTCCATGTTCTCTGATGCACACTGGGCCACCTCACCCCTTACATCAACTGTTGGTGAATAGATTTTCAGCTGGTTATCTTTGAGCTTTCTATGTTACTAGCAGACTCTAATGTCATTTAAAAAAATTCACTTCTGTTTATTTTTGAGTAGTTTTAAAACTATTAGTGGACATAGGCTAATTATAGATCTTTATGGGGTAAACAGGATGTTTTAATGTGTATAAACATTGTGCAAAGATCAAATCAGACTAATTAGTATGCGGCTCACCTTGAATGATTATCATTTCATACTGTTGAGAATATTCAAAATTCTCTCTTCTGGCTATTTTAAAACACACAATAAATTGTTGTTACTGTTAGTTACCCTACTGTGCTGTTGAGACCCAAACCATTAGTATTAATTTTTACAATTGTGTATCTGTGTGATTATATGTGCACATGTGTATTGGTACCCTTGGAGGCCAGAAGAGGGAGTTGGATGTCCTGGAGCTGGGATGACAGGAGGGTGTAAGCTTCACCTGCATCCTCTGCAAGAGTATTTTAAGCTTTCAACTACTGAGACATCTCTTCAGTCCTCATTTGATGCTTTTAAAAATAGATATTTTTCATCTTTATTTGCCTCTCTACATAAAAATGTAAAAATGTGATGATTAGAAAAAGAGGCACTGTAGGATCCTGAAAGGAAGCTGAGATGATTTGCTAATGGAAGCACAATTAGTCGTCTACCATTTGCACGTTCCGGGGCCTGGGAAATGGCTGTACAGTTCCAGTGTTGGATGAACTCATCCAGTTCATTTTAGCAGTGGCTGATGTCTTTCTCATTTTTTTTTTCTGAGACAGGGTTTCTCTGTGTAGCTTTGCGCCTTTCCTGGAACTCGCTTTGGACACCAGGCTGGCCTTGAACTCACAGAGATTCGCCTGCCTCTGCCTCCCGAGTACTGGGATTAAAGGCGTGCGCCACCACCGCCCGGCTATGGAGTGCAAAGATGGACAAGGCTATGTCTTTGCTCCTGTAGAGGGTACTGTGGTGCAGGAAGGATGGCCCGCAGAGACCCTCGGCTTCTGTGCACAGAGCTCATAGGGAACTGGGCAGGCCCTGAAGCCCATGGAGCACGTGCTCTGTGCTGAGCCCCATCCCACCTGCTTTGACTGTCTCTTCCTACTTCTAAAGTCCTAAAACATGCATTGCACATAACTCTTGGCCATACTGTGTTGTTCTGATTTTCTGAACACTAGTGACTCTTGTTATGGTCTCGTCTCTCTGCTCTGGCTTACCCAACAGGACAAGGACAATGCTTTTTTTCCCATCTCTAACCTGAGTGAGGACCAGATGAGTGTCTAATTAGGCTGTATTGAACAATCACTCAAGATGGAGTTGTTGTGGCTTGAGTCATGATTATCATGTGATTTTTCTCTCTTATCTTGAGACACAGCCATTCTGTGGTGCTTCAGGACTCAGGGCCAGGATGCTGTAATAACAAGTCTCGTTTGGGTTATACTAGTGCCCTAGGACTGCAAATGCAGTACCCGTTGACAAGTATCTGCCTCTGGCACATTAGACTGAGTCTGAGATCATGTTTAGGTTATTTTCTCCATTATTTCAGTTACTTGATTCCTTAGCTTACATAAAACAAATGGAACATTCTTGAGATTGACAACTTAGAAGTTTGTTCTTAATAGGAACCTCCCATGTTATATCAGTTCTAGGGGTTTCTGCTAATGAGATGCAAGTTGAACACAAAGTCCATGAGGTGAGGAATAATGTACTTAGGGTTTATTTTATTTTTAATTGTGTGCATGCCTCTGTGTGTATGTGTGTGTGTGTGTGTGTGTGTGTGTGTGTGTGTGTGTGTATGTGGCATGTTCATGTGAGTGAGTATGCACTACTAAGCTCTGAAAGAACACATCTGCGTATCTATTACAGCTGTGCTACCCCTTCCTCCTCACAGAGGGTAGAATTAAGGGCCAGGCTGTGAAGGTGGTGAGACTTTGGGCAAGAAGGGTTGTAGCAAGGGAGAGAGCAGGACAGAGCAGGGGAAGGGACTCAAGATTGAGAATCCAAGATGTGAGGCAGAGATAAAGATGAAAGTACAAATGGAACAGGCAGATTTGCATTTTAAAAAATTATTTATTTTTATTTGTGTGTATGTGAGTATCTGTGCCCCCCCTCTCTGTGTAGATACCCTCAGAAGCCAGAAGAGGTCCTCAGAGTCCCCGAAGCTAGAGTTACAGGTTGTTGTACCCTCCTCCAACCCCATAGGAGTTATAGGAACTGAACTCAGGTTCTTTGGAAGAGTAGCAAGAGCTCTTAACCAGACCCTGGGGGTGGTGAGGCTCCTGCACAGTGCTGCAAGGAGTGTAGTGTGGTGGTACATACCGCTACTTTAGAACAGTTGTGCAGCACCAGTTAACCGGGGGTGTGGGGTGTGGGGGGAAACAGAGAAGTTCCAATTCCTTGCACCCAGAAGCAGCTCTGGGAGTGTTGTGGGTGTTCGATGTAGCATGCATGCATGAAAAGCAGGAAGTGACACGGGAATTTGTGAAACTATGGATGAGATACCTAAGCTACAGGATGCTTTTCAATAGACATCAGTCTATAGCTGACAACGTATAGCTTTCCACATGGAAATGCAGAAATGGAAATAACTTGCAGAAGAAGTAGATGGAAGTTCTAGCTGTAGACTATAGAATGAGTGACATCTTTAAGAACTTCACTATGAGCCCAAGTCTTCTATCTATGTCCATACCCGGTGCCAGAGTTAAGAGAAATACAACTTCTGAAAGAATGAATGTGTGACGGACTGACATTAGTGGTGAACTCTGGGGAGAAAGCAGGTTGGGAACTTTAACCTGAGTCACTGGGTGTTTAACATGGGGGGCCATCTTCCCAGTGTCCCCGCAAAACTGAAAGAGTCAAGAAGGGGCTGGAATGATACAGAGGAGAATTGCTTGCTGCTCTTGCAGAGGACCGAAGCTCTGTTCTTAGCGCCTGTGACAGGTGGCTCCCAACTGCCTGCAACTCTAGTTGCAGTCTCTGACACCCTCTTCTGGCTCTGCAGGCACTGCACTCACACATGCACACACACCCCTACACACACGTATACACATAATTGAAAATAAAATAAATCTTGAAAAAAATCATCAAGAAGAGTGAGTTCAGGAGCCAGGCCTGGGAGCTATGGCTGTCTTCTTAGCTACGCTGGAGGCCGGGGCAAGAGGGTCAAAACTCAAGGATTGTCTGAGCTATAGAGTGAGTTTGGGATCATTCTGGGAGACTTAGAGAGATCTTTTTTCCAATAAATTGTAAAAAGAAGGCTGGGGATATAACTGAGTAGTGGGGCACTTGCCTAGAATATACCAAGACCCTAGGCTCAATCTCCAATATTGAGAGAGAGAAATAGGGAGAGAGAGATGGGAGAGAGAGAGAGAGAGAGAGAATTCTTTCTGTCTGGCAGATGTTAGGGAAGGAGATCTTTAACATACATGGCATTCTGACATGTGCCCACAGGTACATGGTGGAGAAAAGTATCCATGAGTGAAAGATAAAGTTAAGGACTATGAGCAGGAAAGGGCAGAAAGGTGCTGGCTTCATGCTGGGAGATAGTGCAGATGGATGATTCTTCCGCATCCTGGAGGACCTTGAAGAGCTTCTCATGTTGTAGCTACTTTATCTTCAGGTCATGGGAAATTCATCACCCCCCCCATCATCATCATTGTTCTTGTTATTCATATAGTTTGAGAGTCAGTAAATGCCAGAGACTGGGTTCCTTGGGACACAGATGCTGAAGTTGGCACTGACAGAGGTAATGGAGAGGGAGCAATCGCCCCCAGGGAACAATACCAGAGAGTTGTGAAGGAATTTGAATTTGACAGAAGAAATTGCAGGGCCAAGAGCTGGCTCAGTGGCTCAGGTGCTGCCACACCAGCCTGATGACCTGAGTTTGATCTCCAGAATTGATATTGTGTAAGGAAAGAACCATTTCTTAAAGACACAGAACTGACCTCTGACCTCTACATGTACACTGGTGTGTACCCCATATACAAACACACAATAGAAATTAATAAAGAAAAAAATTCAACTAAGGCTTCAGCTGATACTTTATTGTCCAAATGAGGTGTGAACCTGTCTCAAACTGTCACTGGATGTAGTAGAGGCAAGCTGTCCTCAGGGATTTTGTGTGGCCAGGTGACTTGGCTCACTTAGGCCCAGCATAATTCCTGAAGACAGATTAGGCAGTTATTCATCTTACCAGAAGAATGAGTTTCCAAAGGGGACCAGGACCACACACCCATTTTACAGAGGAGAGTACCAGAGCCTAGAGGTCTCCAGCCAATGCTACTCCAAGTACTTGTCAGTTGTCACCATAACGCTACTCCAAGTACCTGCCGAATGTCAGCAGCCTTTAGATCAAGAATTCCCAATGCAGTGCTTCCTTTATGGAAAGAGTCTTGCCAGAAAGAATAAGAAGGGGATGAGCCAATTGTGTGTCTAGAGGTCATATTGACTTGTGTCTTGGCACACACTCCATCTACCAGCAGCAAACCACTCTTGTGGAGCAGTGATGTGGAACAGCCTGCCCCATCACCCGGGAAAACCACCCTGTTCGTGGTCTGCTGTTGCGATCT
>CABHPH010095991.1:0-19779 GCA_902168325.1 Peromyscus nudipes
ACAGAGACAGAGAAGCAGAGAGAGACAGAGAAAGACACAGAAAGAAACTGAGAGAGACAGAGAGGCAGAGAGAGAAGCAGAGAGAGAGACAGAGAGAGAAGCAGAGAGAGAGACAGAGACAGAGGGGCAGAGAGAGACAGAGAGAGACAGAGACAGAGAGACAGAGACAGAGAGAATGCTAAGAGATATACAGAGGGCAGGAGACACAGAATTTCTGGAACTCTCTATGAAGATTTTCTTGGAGGAATGAGTATTTGAACTGGTTGGGTAAGTAAAGATGGGTCTCAACAGTGAGACCTAGAAGAGAATAAAGACAGATAAGAGGGTAAATCATCTGCCTCCTGAGGTAGAACACCCATCTCCAACCTCCAGGTGTGGACATCAGCTCTGCTGTTCTCAGGCCTTTAGCCCTGGACTGAAGGTATCAATAGAGACTTCCCTGGTTCTCCAGTTCAGCTCCTTGTTAGCAGGTTGTAAGAATTCTTAGTCTCTAGAGTCATGTGAGTCCATTCCCCCCCCTCTCTCTCTCTCCTGCTCTCTTGGTTCTATCATCTATCTATCAATCTAAACATCTCCATATATTTATCTACAGATATCTAAATCTCTGTCTCCCCCGCCCTATGGTTTGTTGAGACAGGGATTCTCTGTGTAATAGTCCTGGCTTTCCTAGAACTCACTTTGTAGAACAGGCTGGCTCTAAATCTCCATAGTGATTCTTCTCTTTATACTGTTTCTATGAAAAAAAAAAGAAAGCAAATTATTTGTTTTGTTAAATTCCAGGTGCCTTAGAGAATTTATGCCTCTAAGATCCTAATGTTGGACAAATTTCATCTAAAAATACACTCGGGACCTGAGCATCGATTTTAGTATATGTTATCTTTTTGTACTGACATTCTATTTCTATGCTTAAGAACTGTTAATATATACATATTTTAAATTTATTGCTTTTTTACTACAACATGAGAACTTTAAACATAAGTAAGAGCAAATAACTCCAGTGTTATTTCAATTCTGTTCTTAGAAGAATTAATCATATCTCTCAACTAATTATGCAACCAACTTGTACATAGGAGGGAAATATTCAGTAATTAAACTACCTTGCTTTGGATGGTATTATATAGCTTGGTATGAAATTAAGCTATCAAATAAAGATTTTTCTTTTAAATAATGGATTTGATAGGTTAAATAGTTCATTATTTTCCCTAATGCAACTAATTTGAAACATTCATTAGTAGGAATATGATCATTATTTTTCAAACCCTCATAATATATTTTAATGATGATGTGTTTATTATTTTGTAGATTGCATTCATTATGTCCTCCTTTTCCCCATACATCAATTGTGCATTTTAAAACATTTCTGAATATATGTCCATATGCATGTCTATCCTTACAGTAGCCATTATAAAATGGCTAACTATGTAAATTTTAAATTTCAAATTTAGAATCTGTATGGCCTTATAGTCTGTCTTCTTTCATAACAGAATCCTTGAGACTGGGTAATTAACAAAATACGGAGATTTGTCTTTCATGGCTCTGAGGATTCGAAATTCAAGGTCAAGATGCTACATCTGGTGAGGGCCTCATGTGTGGGGTGAGGATGAACACTTTCTCAGTAACATCAGTTTCTTTATGAGAACAGAGTATTGGCATAATCAGTTCTCATGGCCCTGACCTCTCAACATTGTCATACTGGGGATTGAATGTATAGTGTGGACATTGGGGGAGTCACAGTGAGAGTTTATCGTCAATGATTTCATACCATCTTCATTAGTCTGTTCTTTCCAGTAGCCTCCTATTTTTTTCCCTGATTTTTAGCTTTAGTAAGAGTGTTGAAAAACCAGAGAAGAATTTCTAAACAGAATGTTTGGGGATAGAAAGTCTCCAGCAAAATCAAAGTAACTAGTAGGTAAGTCATGGAGGAATGACTGAAAATAGGAATAATAAGTAAATTTTGAGCAAAAGTCAGCATAAAATAGTCTGGAATACCATAGAGGTATAAAACTGAAACAAAACGAGGTTCATTTAAAAGAATTTCAGTAAAGCTAAGGGACAGAAGACAGAGAAACTGAAGGAGATCACCAAGAATAGGGAGATGAAACCCCTGAAGGAAAGACACCTCATCTCTTCAGGACCTCAGGGTGACACCTTAGGAAAATGATCCTACTCCAACCAAACAGTTTATCAGAGAATAAGTAAGGACAGAGTCTGCCCACTCTGCAGCGGTGAGTATTGTGCTCAAACACTTCTAGCTGCAGTTATTTTCGAAGAATTGACTGCTTGTCAAAGTTTGTTCTCTCAACAATAGCCTGTGGCATCCACTTTGATGAAAGACCAATAACAGATGGTGGTTCTTGAAGAGCCGATTAAAACACTGTGCTTAGTGAAAAGCAACACTGCTCCTCCATTGTCAGAGCCATTGAGCGAACATCTTTGATTTTGTTGTTATTGAAAAACTTAGCCATAAAACCCTTTTTTTATTCCAAACTAGAATACTTATTTTAAAAGTAACTGTAATTTGAATGTAGGGTAATATTATTGAACAGTACACTAGAGTATTAATTCCTCATAATACATTAAGCTAAAAAGGCTACAGAGTCCTTGGCTACTGTATATTGCCTTAAAACAGCTACATTTTTTCCTACTCTCATTGGTAAGAAGGAATTTCAGACTTATATCTACAATACCTAATTTTATATTTTTTTTTAAAAAAAGCACTTCAGTTTCACTAGAAATGTAGCATGTATAGAGTCAGTTATATTAGGACACAGAGACAGTTCAATGTTTAACAGCACTGACTGCTCTTCCAGAGGACACAGGTTCAATTCCAGCACCTCCATGGTGGGTCAAAATCACCTGCAATTGCAGTTCCAGGGGATCTAATGGACTCTTGATTTACAGATTATGTTCCAATTCCTCTACTATTAACATCTTACATTAGCATGGCACACTGGGCTTAAACAACAACAACAAAAAAAGCAGTACTGACATATGACTTTCAGGTGTAACATCAAGAATGTAAGTATTGTGTTGATTAATCTCGATTGTCAGCTAGATAGGATTGAGAAACACCTAGGACTTTAGTAAAGCTTACTTCTCGGTGTGTCTATGAGGCTATTAGCTGAGCAGAGTAATAAAGGTGAAGGCTCACCCTGGGTGGACGGTAACATCTCATAGAATAGCGGTCCAGCAGGAAGAATGGGGCAACCAGGAGGAAGCTTTGATTAGTACACCAGCATTCGCTGTCTACCTGCTTCCGGGCAGCCATGAAGAGAGCTGCCTCTGTCACATGTTCCTGCCTCTGCAGGGCCTCTGCCCCACACTGGACTGTAGATGGCACCAGTCTTCTGTGAACTGAAAACTCTTCATCTCCAACACAAGATTAATCTTCCCTCGTTTAAATTATTTTTTCCAGGTATTTGTCCAAACACTGAGAAAATGTTTGCTACCATCACCACAGTATGCCCCCATAACATAACTGAGAATTGCTGATTCAAAGCTTTCACAGATTCTTCTGGAAATCTTTTTAAAATTTTTTATTTAGTATTTATGTAGTCATTTGATGGCTTCCCATAGAACAAAATTCTTAATCTGACATAGCATAAATATCCATTACTCATTTCCTAATCATTTTATGAATGAGACTTTGAAATCTGTCAAATTGTTTTGGAAAAGTTAGAGGGAAAAATCAAACTTGACATCCACTCATAATGAAAGAGTTTTCAGGTATGCAGGATGATTTTTTTCAGCTTTCATTTAAATGCAGCATTTTCAAATAAATATGTGTGGACTCTATTACATAGGGAACTTTCTATTTTAGTTACAGTCTTTAAAGTACAGTATGTCACAAGGCACGTGGCAACTTATAGATTAATAGAAATGAGTTAATTTAAGATGTAAGTTCTAGCTAGCAAGAAGCCTGCCACAGCCATTGCTGTGGGATGTTCTGTATGGCAAATATGTTAATAAATAAAACACTGATTGGCCAGTAGCCAGACAGGAAGTATAGGCGGGACTAGCAGAGAGGAGAATTAAGGGAACAGGAAGGGAAGGAGGAGACTGCCTGCAGCCGCCGCCAGGACAAGGAAGATGTAAGGTACCAGTAAGCCACAAGCCACGTGGCAAAGTATAGATTAATAGAAATGGGCTGAATATAAGAGTAAGAGCTAGACAATGATAGGCCTGAGCTAATGACCAAGCAGTTTAAATAATATAACCGTTTGTATGTTTATTTTATAAGTGGGCTAAGGGACTACCGGGGCTTGGTGGGACGTGGAGAGAAAACTCCAGCTACAAGCCATACAATTTATAAGTAATATAAGTCTCCATGTGTTTACTTGGGTCTGAGCGGGACTGGAGAAAACTCCAGCTACAAATGGCGCCCAACGGCTTGACTTTCCACCTTAAACCTGAAAATATTTAATAAGCAATTCTAAACAGAGTCAAAACCAGGTTCCTGCTTCCTGTCTCATGCGGGCAGTTAGATGCTGCAACATGAGGCTTGAGCTACTCTATGGCAGGTTCGTGGCATGCAGGCTTGACTTGCATGCAATGTGGCAGATCCCAAGCCACACAGTACTCCGTGGGGTGTGTATAGCTTTTGCTAGGAAAAAAAAAAGGTTTCTGGCTACATGCTGCTTTGTTGGAAGCATAGACCCACTGCTTCCCAGAGTCGGTGGGAGCATGGTTCCCAGAACTGGCTGTAAACATAGTTCCGCCATGTTAGGAAGCTAAGGTGGTCAGAAAATGCTGCAGTTTAAAGCAATAGGTTCACACTAAGACAGATTCAGATGAGATAAACCTCTAAATGTAAAAATGTATGTAAGCTTGGAAGAAAAAAAGTAATATATGTAGTTATATAAAGAAATAGTTTTGAAAAATAAAGTCTTTAAAGAGAAGATAAAAGTAATATAAAAAATAAGCCACATAAAGATGGATATCATATAGAGAACCTGGATTGTGTTGTCTTTGATATATTTAACTGCAGAGAGATATTTGATTGTAAAGACAGATGAGTTAAACCAATATGTATATTTTAAAGGCACCTTGACTTCAAATTTTGGATCTAAGGATATTTTGCTTTGGAAAGGAAGAGGATATGGATTTGTTCCAGATTAAGTACATCAGGTTTGACCAGCCAAGACCCCCTGAAAGGTCTCCGATGACACCATGGTCCAGATGATCCAACATCCAGAACAGTTTCAAGGCAACTGGCTCAGACAATACAGCTTCATGGACTACCATATAATCCTAAAATTTTCTTTATATCCTCATAAGAATACAGTGCCCTCATCCAGCAGGAAGTAGTATGAGAAGCTATGTCCAAATTCCCAAATATACCAAGCTGGCTTTGGAGATGGAATTGGCTCACTCCTCTAAATTCAAGCATATTTGCTAAAAAAAAAAAAAAAAAAAAAAAAGTTTGAGAGACTCTTCTGTCCTATATCAAAAGAGCCCTCTGGTGTGAGACAAAGAAAAACCAATATTTTTATCTAAAGCAGGTTGATTATAAATGCAATCTCTTTCTAAAGAAGAAAAGGGGATACTGTAGATGTGGTGGGATGAAAGGGTAGATTAAAGAACCTACTTTTAGTGAACAACAACTTGTTTAGAAATGTTTTACATTGTTATGGATTTTAGTTTATTCATACAAGTTCAAACTTAATTTTGCTATATTGTATACATATTTCTACTCTTGTTTGAAGTATTATGTTTATGTAACAGATTAATAATTAGTCTTCTATGATAGTCAAATTCATAGTCATGTTAAGTTTTCTAGGTATACATAGATATAATTCAACGAGGTAGGTAATCTTCAAACACTTCAAGGACCTACAGAATATGGTATTTAAAATGTTTGCAAAATTTAGACTTTCTGGACAGTGAGACATGTCTGCTTCTGGCAGCACTGATTTACTTCAGAGAGGAGGATGGGCATTGAAGACACTCCATATGGAGTTTATCTTCTTCTTGACAAAAATAGCCATTTGGGCACGAAACTGTTCTTGCCTGGACTGCTTGATCAACTGGACATGCAGGACCCATAGGAAGGTGACTACTGAACTTTGCTTGGAAAAATGGTCCTTCAGGTTCCTGCTTCACAGAGGAAATTGCCAGATATTCTACAAGACACAGAGAGAAGTGACTGAGAGGCTTTACAGAGGAACTTTGGATGACTGTCCAGGCTGCCGGCTGTCTCTGCCTACTCTCGCAAGACTCCCAAAAGTTGCTTGTATCCTTCTCCCATTTCTCAGGTAATATTATATCCTTTTGAGGTCTTTGATGTAGTTGAAGACTAGATAGTTATAATTTCCTTAGTTATGATAAAAGGTATGTTAGATATAAAACCTTAGACTCACAAATATAAGATAGATAAGATATCTTCTTAAATTTTACCAAATACAAATAGACTAGATATTGTAACTACAATTCTTGCTTGATAATTGTTTTGTTATATGTAATTTTACTATGTTAAAGTGAAAACCTTCCTTTTTGAAAAAAAGAAAAGGGGAAGTGTTGGGGATGTCTTTCTGTATGCTGTGAATGTGTTGCTCCGATTTATTGATAAATAAAACACTGACTGGTCAGTAGCCAGGCAGGAAGTATAGTATATGCGGGACAAGCAAAGAGGAGAATTCTGGGAAGAGCAAGGCTGAGTGAGGAGACGCTGCCAGCCGCTGCTGCTGTAAGAAGTAACATGTAAAGTACCGGTAAGCCACAAGGTAGTGGCAACTTATAGATTAATAGAAATGGGTTAATTTAAGATGTAAGATCTAGCTAGCAAGAAACCTGCCACGGCCATATAGTTTATGAGTAATATAAGTCTCTGTGCATTTGAGTCTGAGTGGGACTGGAGAAAACTCCAGCTACAATAGTCTCATTTTTGCTTTAGTTATTGCATGTTAGATTTTAATACATATTGGTTTGAACTATGCTATAATTTTTCTCTTCTTGAAGAATTTCTGTCATCATGATTTTTGTTCTGCTAAGCTAAGTATAACTTCACATTGGCTTATATTTTTAAATTTTTTTTTATCACCATTAGGAGTTATTATTTTGTGGAAAGTTGAGAGTTTGACACTATGCACTTCTAGGATACAGCCTTTCTTTTTAATGTTAAAACTGTCCTTTATGTTGCTCATGACTATTACATTCTTCCTTTGATTTAGGAACAGTGATCTCTGTTGGTTTCCACCTTATTTGACTACTCACAGAGAAGTAGCCATTAGGAGGCTAACTCTGGATCAAATATAATAACAATTTGAAACACATGCACAGATGCACACACACACACACACACACACACACACACATAAACATACACACATACACACATACATACAGAGGTAGATAGTTATAGATACATCCCTCATAAATTCAGCCTATTCTCCAATTTTACCTGCTCATTAGCCTATTTTGATATGGATGGAAAAATTGATGCAAAGCAAACATTTTATATATTTACCTCAGAATAGAATCATTTAAAATCATATTGAGAATCTACTTCTCTGTGTGTAAAAACCATAGTTTCAGAAATTTTTTATTATGAGTCACTCTCATTAGAAAATTTTTTTGGTCATGCTTGTTGGCATATGGAGGTGGATACAGGCCAGTCTCTGTGGTTTCGAAGCCCGCCTAGTCTACATAGAGAGAACCTGTCTAAAAAAAAATTGTTCAAACCAAAATTTAAATTAAAAATAAGATCAAAACTAAAAATTATGTATCACCTTTCTAATAATGATTGCCTTATATTTTCTGTTTTTCATTTATATTGCATTGGCTTAAAATTAGAATATTATTAATAATGGTTGTAGAGTTCTTTCAGTTTTCATGATATTTTCAGTAATTAGTATGTATCAGCTATTGAACTGGTATTGGAGTTCTTTATTCATAATGAGTAGATGTGAATTTCTAACATTGTAATCAGGGGTGAGTAAGAATTTGTGAAATAACTTTTCATATTAATGCCATCACTTCCCCAGCTGCTCTTGTCTCTATAAATACGGTGCACTGCCCTCCCACATAGTTCACCTCGCTTTTCTCTACTTCAGTTGCTGCATTAGTGTGCATAGCGCATTTTACCTTTCAGCCTTTTACCTTTGGTTAACAATTTTATAAGTGAAACAATTATGAAATATTTAAACACATAAAAGAATTTCTAATAGTTTTATGGTCAAATAAGTGACAAAATAGTAATCTTTTCTTTTTAAAAAAAATTAGGAGATTCTATTAACTTCAGGATTCTATCCCAATATTTTCGAATATGAAACATATTCAGGAGTTTGTGATTTATGAACAGTTTGAGATTTTATTTTAGTTCATCTTTGTGGTGTGTGTGTGTGTGTGTGTGTGCCAGTGGAGGCCAGAAGTGGGTGGTGTTAGGCTCTCTTGAACCGATGTTATAGGTAGCTGTGAGCTGCATGAGATGTTTATCAACTGTGCTCCAATCCTCCGAAAGAAAGGAGAGCCATTTTGGCTCCCCAGCCATCACTCCAGCCCTTCTTCATCATACTTTAATCTACATTGGTAACCCCAGTCTATTCTAGATACTTCGCTTCACTATTTTCAGATTACTATTTTTCTTTGTAGATAATGCATATTATGTTTTTCACCCTTAAATTTTCTCTCATTTTCATTCTATCTTAGATTGTAGTTACTACCCATCTAACTACCAGTAACCCAGTTACTACCCATTAAATGAAACTAGCTAGGTAACAGACTATATTATTAATATTTGAGATTATCTTTCATGATCTATTTTGTTATAATCCATTACTATCTGCCTTTATCTTTACTATTTTATCTATCTTAAGACTTACATAATTCCATTTAACAAAATATGTATTTTCAATGTTGTTTTCTAATGCAAATATTACAATTAAAATTACATTTCAGTGATGGGAAAATAATATTCACTATATGATGCTCATTTGTTTTACTATTGTGTGAGTCCTTGATGAATGTTGCATGCTCTTTCTTAAATATTTCCCAGGTTTTGCCACAAGAGAAATTCACTATTATGTTTCTCACTTTTCAAAATATTGGTTTGATGTACAGCACCATTTGTATCATATCACCTCTTTCTAAATATTGTGCAACAGACAAAATTAAAGTGACATTGTATGTAAATCATACTGAACCACCAGGTTTAAAGAAACTCTCTGTTTTCATCTGTATAGACTTCTCTCCCCCGTCTCTGTCTGAATTAGAGTGTCCGAAGTTCTTCAGTACCAATGGAGGTATTGCTCAGAGGTAGAGTTCTTGACCCAAACTAGAAGCTCTCTGAGTATATCTTCTAACTATTTACTAGAGAAAGTATCGGGGGTGAGGGTATCAGGAGTTCCTGAACTGGGCGTCTCCTTCACTTATTTCTGTGCATGGGCCAAACTTCCTCAACAATGACCTATGCAAGAGGGCATGCTCTCAATAGCCCCAGTCAATTTCACAGCAGGAGCCAGGGTAAAGAATTTCTGAGGAAGGTGTTAACTGACTATGGGATAAAAACAAACTTGACACAATTTTTTTTAAGTAAAAAATTGTTTTTCATATTGTCATCCACTGTTTTGTGTAGCAAGACCTTTAGGCTTCTGAATACCAGAAACCATGTGTCAGAAACTGGTCCTTGTATTTTACTCTACTCTGAGAAATGCTTTTGATAAAGATTAATGTTCCCAGAAGGAATCCAAAGAAATGATCCCTCACTTTTTTTTTTTAAAGATTTATTTATTATGTATAGAGTATTCTGCCTGCATGTATGCCTACAGGTCAGAAGAGGGCACCAGATCTCATTACAAGTGGTTGTGAGCCACCATGTGGTTGCTGGGAATTGAACGCAGGACCTCTGAAAGAGCAGTCGGTGCTCTTAACCACTGAGCCATCTCTCCAGCCTCCCTCACTTCTTAAGAGGAAAGAAAGCAAACCATCATGGTTTAGGGGATTCTACAGGCATAGGGTGAGCCTCCACTTTCATTGCAAAGCTAATGAGGTCAGACCCTGGAGCATCAATCCCCCCACCCCCTGCAGCAGCTGGTAATGACTGAAATCTTGTTAGCCTCAGGCTTTGGAGTTCCAATAGTGTCAACGTTGCTTTTGAGATGTGTATCTAAGCCAGTAATACTATGACTCCTAAATCCAGCTTCATTTTTCTAAAACATGAAAATACCCAAACACTGGCATGGCCTCCATTTGAGAATATGCACATCAGCATTGTTTCCAGCTTTATGTATATTTTTTACAGAAAAAAATTTCTTTCTCCATACAATTGCAAAATCACAGTATATTAATAAATATTATTTTCCAGAATGCTTGCTTTAACCCCCGCACACAGTTTCATATGCTTGCCAGGAAACCATTCTATGTGAGTCAGGTGCAGACCTCCCATGTCCACTGAGGCAAGGACCACTGTTGGTCCTGGGTTTTGTTTTCCAGGATTCTTGTGTAGTGACAGCCTTGGAAGGCACAGAGTGCAGCATCCAGTATCAGGCAGAGGTTTGTTTGCTGCCCACTGTTTCAGAGAGGAAGACTCTTTAGAGGCAAGTATTGGGTAGTTCTTTGTAGAAGACTGTAGTCCCTAAATGTGGGACTTCTCTGCTGAATTGTAGCCCACCCATTGGGCTCTTGTCTAGTCTCTCTTCTAACAGCTGATGGCCACAAGAAAAACAGAAGAGAGGCAAATCAGAAAAGAACACAAGCTGCCTGTGCCAGCTAGCCTGGGGGTGGGGGGAGCAGCCGGAGGTAAGCCTGGATGGAGAGAAAAGGACAGGGAAGAAGAGGTAAGAGAGAATGAGATCAAGAGCAAAGGAGTGGGGCTGGTGGCTCAGAAAACCAAGAGGATCTACTTCCCCATGGTGCCTGGAACCTCTTTGCTATCTTCCTTCTGCCCTGTCAGGCAGGGAGGGTGTACCCCTATGTAAGGGTGAAGGGACTGACTCCCAACAAGCGTAAATCAGGACTGTTACTAAATTCCACACGAATCTTTTACTTCTGTTGAGATAGTTCCATATTTCCAAGCTGCTGAAACAAGAGGGTTACAGAAAAGAAACGGTAGAAAATGGAATTCAGAACTGATTTTCTAGTTCTCCAATGTGTTCAGGGCATTCTGGACACCGGCATTCATCGTCGGTACCCCTCTGGCCAGTGTGACAGCAGCAGGCTGATTGCTCTGAAGGATCACAGTCTTATCCACAAACTCTGAGAGGTATTATGTAGCTAGCAGTGACACACACACACACACACACACACACACACACACACAGGCACACATACACAAACAAACTGACAGACTCACACACATAGTGACACACACCCACACAGATACACACACAGAGACATACACACACAGGCACACATACGCAAAGAAACTGAGAGACTCACACATGGAAACACACACACAGAAACACACAGGTGCATGCACACATACACACATATACACACAAACTGAGAGACACACACATTGAGATAACACACATGCATACACTGAGACATGTACACACAAACACACACCTACACACACACACACACACACACGAAAACATACTTATACATGGAGACACACATACAGAGACCCATATTCACTTAATATTGGGAAAAAGATTGATTAAATCAAAATTTAGAAAAGATCCTCATTGGTGAAAAAGCATACATTGTGAAAAAATCAAAACCATTTAAAAATCAGCAGGAGATTGTTATGTGTGTGAATAACTACCAAATGAGTTTGAAATAGAGGATACTATTAACTTTCATAGTTTATTACCTGCAAATTAAAGCTTTGGACTTCTAAATGTCTACTCTCAACTTGAATTTATTTTCATGGGACTTCTTGCTGTGAAATCTTAATATGCTTAATTACAGAGATTAGCAGCCCATGCACTATGAGGAAACTCCGTATTTGCCCGTATCTTATGGAACAATGTTGAAAAAATACACAGATTAATCCACCAGAGAGCAATAGATCTTCCTGGCTAAGTCCTGACTGGCTTCTGGTAAGCCAGATCATCTATTTGTTTCCTCATTTAAACAATTTGGAATTATTGTCACAATAGTTCCTCTTTATAATGCACTGCTGAAATGAATGTTAAGGGTCTTTCTCTAATGAACAAGGATGATTATGGGTTTCAAACTCAATTTTCACATAATAAATTAACACTGTAAATGACCACGAATGACCTAAGTGCATAGGATGGCATGATGCCTGAGTTAGTTCCAGGAATATAAACTTAAAGTTGTTCAGTAACAACATCATGAACAAAATTTGATGTTGAAAATATACTAGTTATTTACAATGCGTCTACTTCCAAACGTTTACAAAATACTTGAATAAAGGACACTAGAGACCTAAATGGATGGTTAAACTTGATTGGCATTTAAAATCACACAGGAAACAAACCTCTGGGCTTGTCAGGATTTTCCAGAGAGGCTTAACCATGAATACAGACAGGACCATCCCACGGGCTGGAGGGATCGGAATAGAACAGGGAGAGGTGAAGCACCAGCATCCTTCTCTCTCTGCTCCAGACTCTGGCTGCCTCAGTCCTGCAGCCACGCCTTTCTGCCAGGATGGATTGTACTCTTCAAATGTGGGCCAAAATAAAACCTTCCTTCTAAGCGCTTTTGTCAAACACTTTGCCACAGCAGCAAGGTCAGTATTCCACTCCCTGTGCTTTTTCTGTAATGAGTCACAGCGTCTCTATGGTTCTTCTTTACCTACATTTTCTAGTTTGTTATTTAAGAATGGTATTTTAATAATTAAATAAATTATAATGTGGATTTTATGAATAGGTTTTAAAAGTAATGAAGTTTTCTATTTGTCCTGAAGTAGTCATTGTGAACTTTTAAGGAAGCATTTTGAAAGAATAATAGTACTTAAAAAAAATACAGGTATAAAATAGTGCATTTTCTAGTAATGGAGGTAGCTTTTGCTTATTGAATTCTTTACAGCATTGAAAACTTTTTGTAAAAATTTCAAGCTTCAGCTTTTAAAAAACCAAAAGCATACTGAGTTATCCCACCAAACAATGGATATTTATTTCTTTTTAAAGGGCATTTATTTATTTTATTTTATGTGCATTGATACTCTGTGTGTTTGTCTCTGTACCCCATGTGCAGGGCTGTGTGCAGGGCTGTGTACAGGGCTGTGTGCAGGGCTGTGTGCAGGGCTGTGTGCCTGCAGAGGGCAGAAAAGAGGATAGACTCCTTGGGACATGAGTGACAGTGTGAACCACCTTGTGGGTACTGAGAACCTCTACCAGAGCAGCAAGCGTTCTTAAACTCTGAGCCATTTCTCTACCCCTCCCCGAATAATGGATAGTTCTTAATTAAGCCTTTTATTTTACAAACAAATATGGCAGCATTATAGTAAACATTTTAACAGCCTTTAACACTTTGCTTATTTGTGGGAAGAGCTGAGAAAAAAATATGTATACTCCACTAATCGCTCCATCACAGCAGACTTTCTATTTGCTCTAGAATATCACAGAAGATTCTAAATCTTCTAAGAAAAGCCTTTCTATGGGTTTGCCAATAGCAGTGAAGAGGAAAATCCACAAATTCCTTTGGTTATTTCTTCTTTTTTCTCTCCTGTCAGAGATATTTTCTGTTACTAATATGAATAATGAATCCAATTTCACTCCCACTCCTTCTACCCAGAGTGATCATGTCAGTGAGGAAATCCCTCCAACAACACATCTGGAGGGTAGGCAGCTTTCGGCTCTGTGCTCCAGCATCCCTTGAGCCTCACTAGCCCTTCGGAACTCACTTCCTGCTGTGTTCTCTCATTCATTAGTTGCTCTTTCAAGCTCATTCCCTTCTGTAATTCTTGATACTGCATGAAAGTGAAGGGGGAGGTCATGACTGCTGGTGGCTGTAGGGATGGTCCGTTCCACATGACTGATTCTCAAGTGGGCATGAAAGACTGTCAAGAGTCCTTAAGCGGAGTTTTATCCATTGCAGTTCAGGCGGGAAAGCATCTTCCACTCCACTCGACAAGAGATTTGAACGGGAGTTTATGCTGAATTTAAAGCAGTGTGCCTTCATCCTAAGGCTTCAAGCTCTTTACACAACACTAATTTTTCCTCCCAGGTGGAGCAATGGTGAGAGACGTCTCTGTTTCATTTTTAGCTTGTTTTCTTAAAAGGTACAAGAAAAAAAATGTGATTCTGGAATTACTTTTTCTTTTTTCTTTTTTTCTTTTAGCAAATTCAGCAAACATTGGTTCAGTGGGTCTGATTCTCTCTACGAGGGAGTTTCCTCAGCCATTGGCTTCATGTTACACTCGGTTCATGTTAGTTTGAATGGACAACCACCATTTAAAATATGAGATTTAACACACACAGCACAGCGCAGTGGCTCACAGTTGTGGAGGTTCAAGGTGTGAGAACCACATGTCAGAGGCAGTTTCTTCAAAGCTCTCTGGCTGTCTTCTCCTGAGTCTTTATGTGGTTTCTTCTCTGAGTGGGTTTTCATCTGAATTATGTTTTACAAGGACACTGGTTGTCCTGACTAGGGAAGTATCTTGTGGCTTCATCTCCAAATATCCACATTTTGTGGTATCAGCCTTGAATCTTCGATCAATATAAACTTGATGGGAGAGTGCACAATTTAGCTCAGAACAATTGGAATCCAGGAAATGGACAAGAGTTAAAGCAGACTGCTGCCTGGTGACCAGCATCCACGCTATCCACTTCTGAACCCACTCTCCAAACTATTAGGATCATGATCCCCCTCACTCACATTCAAGATATAGTGTGCTTCTGTACAGAGCATGAGAACCCAATCTTCCTTGCATATGTTACACTTTCTGCAGGCCTGTTCTCTCCCACAGTTTCTTCATTTGCTTCCATTGCTCTTTCTTGGTTCTCTATCAATATGAAATACTTAGGAAGTCTTCAAGAGCTCCAGTACTGTCTCATGCTTCCTTACTCTGGAGTCTCTACATCATGATCATAAAAAGAGTGACTGATGTGGTTTGTCATCCCACCAGAGTGAGACTCCCTGAGGGCTGTACATACCTTGCTGGCATTCCCTATGCCCACACCAGTGCACCGCAGAAACTATTGAAATGAATCAATATCAAGTATATAAATGTACGTAATAGCTCTTCCCCAAAAGGTAACATTGAGAGCTCACTCTACAAGTCTAGACAGACTGTGATTTGAAAGCCAGTCTACTGCCAAGTTTTAGATACATCAATTTGGAAAAGTTCTTTAATGGCTCTAAATTTCATTTTATTTACCTAAATTTTGATGTTAAATACAGTTTACTCAGATTTTGTAAGGCTATAGAAGAAAAACTACATGAACCAGCTATTATAAGGATGAAAGTAACAATAAAAATTAGTATGACTAGTATTGCAGTTTAAAGGAGCCAAGCTCATGGCTTAGGCATTCACCTAGAACCATTTGTCAGTACTCTTAAGTTTCTGATAAACTAGTTGGTACTAGTCCCAACTAAGAATGGCAGTGGGTTCACTATAGTCAAGCAGGCCTACAGAGAAGAATCTATCAATCTGAAAAATCACATGTATATTCCTAGCCAGATAGTCTTGCAATTATCTGGCTGCCCCGAAATCAGCCCAAATGTGTAATATCTTTATTTGTAAAATGGCATTGACGCCAATCAATGGTTGAAACAAGTGTTCTTAGAGACTGCAGGGGGGACAAGTACTTAGAGGAACTTTCTAGTTACAGGAAGGGCCAAAGTATAGGAGAGTAATGAAGGGCTTGGGGTATAAATCTTTTTAAGATGAATGTGGGGGTCTGTGGGAGTCCAGCTCCACACTGCTCCCACCTTTCAAAGGGTTCTTGGGTAGAGGAGAGAGGAATTAGAAAATATTAGATAGAAAGATAGATCTAGACAATAGGGAGAAAGACAGAGACACAGGATAGCTCCTGGAGGGTCTGTGTCAATACCCAACAGTCCAGAGGTTTATTCAAAAAGGCTTTTTATAATATGCCAAGGGGAGAGGCAAAAGACCTTCCCCTTACAAGGTCAAAGCACACCATACAGCCAAATGTAGACCCTTCCAAACAGCTGGTAAACACACTCATGGTCAAATCATCTCATTATGCATCCCTGCTGGGTAAAGCAAGCTCAGATTCTCTGACCCTAAGTAAGTTCTCACTAGGAAGCATCTGTGGGTCTCCACAGATGAAATATATTAGTTCTCATGAGAACACACTGCTACAACAAAGCAAATTTGGATCCCAAATATCCCCCAATGCCCTACCTTCCATGTGACTTCTATCTAATAAATCCACTTCCACCATGATGTCATGTACACTGTTTTGATGCAGCTGTAGGGACTCTCTCAAGAGACTAAAAAGATGGGGCTGCCTGATTTGCCTTTAAAATGATGAACTGAATAAAAAAAATTAATTTGGAAAATAAGGAACCTCAGGTACCTAACTACAACAATAATAAATGGACTGAGACCAGGGAAATATAATATTTAAGACAACATAGAACTGGGCAAGATCCGAGGAATAAAGGACACAAAGAGGAAAAATAAAAAAGGACCACTTCTTTCCATTCCTTCCTGGGAAGTTGGAGGAACAGACCTGGGGACAGCACCAAGCTGGGATTTCACTGAAAGTTATCCTGAGATTTTCTCAGGTAATTGGGAAAACTGCATCAGCTGGGCAGATCATAGGAAACTGATTCTTTTGTGCACTGGTCATTTGTTGAAAATATAGCTAAGATCCAAGTACTATAATCTCTATTTTCTTCTCATTAAATATTTATTTATTTTAATGATTCCTCAGAAATTGTTAGTTATTTTCAATGTACTGTTATGTATTATAAAAGTATAAAATGCATCTACCTCCCCCCACCCACCCTCCAGGGTTGGCACACACTCCTTTAAGCAATGAAATCAAATTCAGTAGTTTTTTTTTTTTAAACAAGATTACCCATGTTCTTGGTCTTTTACTCATATTTTAAATATCTATGATGGTGTTATTAAGATGGACTTGAGAAATGTGTACAGTACAGTTTGGATAATTTTAAATTTCCAAAAAGTTTTGGAGACTTAGAGCTCTTTAGAGCTGACCAGAAATCTAAAAGCAAACAGAGGGGATAGATAAGGATTAGAGATGCTGAAGAGATGACTCAAGGTTTATGAGCACTGACTGCTTTTCCAGAGGATCTATAGTGGATTCCCAGCACCCATATGGTAGCTCATAACCTTCTCTCTAACTCCAATCTCAGGGTCTGATGCCTTCTTCTGGCCTGCATGGGAACCAGACATGCACAAGGTATACATGTACACCCTCACACATGTTAAAAAAATATAATGAAGAAATAAATAAATAAGAGCTAGAAAACCCAGAACTAACTGGGTTGTCTTTTCCCTCCCAGAAATAGTCTATTTCAATGTCTATCTTCCAGAAAGCAGAAGAGCCCAAAGCTCCAGGACATTAAATCAACAGTAAGAGCTTCTGGGACCTTGGACACTGTTGACCACTGTACCTCTGAGCTAGGACTGCAGCTGAGACACAGGCCCTGGGAACCCTGTCCAGGGCCTCTTCCTGTCCCTTGGCAGAATCTCCAAAGCTCCATAGGCTTTTTGCTTTGATTTCAGGATCTGGCCTCAGGTTTATGTTCTCATAAAGATGGTATTTAACTTTAATTTTAATGCAAATTTTATGGAAATCTGTCTTTAGCCTACTCTCTGATGCAAATTTAATTTGGCTACTAATGCAAATACACTTTATTAAGGGTAGAGACCTGTCACTTCCTGCTATGTTCCCTTGAGCTAGACATCTCTAGACTTTGTTTTCTGTTCAGGGACTGAAGATATTAGTCTATGAACTCCCCAGGACCTGTCACCTCTCACTTTGAACATTCTAGAATGTTCAAACGGAAACGTTTTTCTCCCCTCAGTTAAAATGTTGTCTCTGACACTTTATGCCCCAGTTTACTTTCCATTACTGTGATAACATAGTGGCCATATGCAGTCTGAGGGAGGAAAGGGTTTATTTGGCTCATGCTTCCCCATGACAGTCCATGACTGAAGAAAGTCACGGCAGGAACCTGGAGGCAGGAACTGAAGTAGAGATTATGGAGGGGTGCTGCTTATGGGCTTGCTCCTCATGGCTTGCTCAGTTTGTTTTTCTATATAACCCAAGATCACCTGCTCAGGGGTAGTACTACTCACTGGCCTAGGTCCTCCCACATCAATTATCAATCGAGAAATTCCCCACAGACATGCCATCAGGCCATGCTGAAGGAGGCAATGCCTCCTCAGTCAAGGTTCACTTCTCCTAAGAGACAAACTGACAAAAACTGACCTGCAAGCTCTGTCTTGAAGTCTTTCAGGTAACGGTTCTCCTTGTGAATCTCTGTATTGGAATGGAGTCCTTTGGACATTATAGTTTCAACACCAGGAAGATGAGAGTATTTAGCCCCCTCATCATGTCACAATCATTTTTTTGAATTCTGAGATGTGTTCAGTTAACATTTTTTCATATCTTTCACAGAGCTTTTTATGTCAGGGTCATGTTACAGTGATCTTAATCCAGCTAACAGCAGCATAGTGTAATGCTTCATAAACTCTCCAGCTCTCAGCCAATGGAATACTGCAAGCTAAAAGACAAGGTGATGGGTATCTCGTTGCTCATGGTGATTTATGCACAATGATTATAATTAAATTTTTTCTCTTTAGGAATAGTTATGACTAGAATATCTATCTGCATCTCCAGCCCCCTAGCCAATATCACTGTGTTAGGAATGACATGTCCTCTGCTCACTGCTGTGGAAACTCTATACAGATCATGAGTGATCATGACCCCAAGGACAGCTGATGAAAACTTCCTACACTCACAGCCAGAGAAACTGTTCTGATGCCACATGGTTCTAATTAAAAAATAAGGTTTAAAAATTGGAAGACTGTTTTGTTTTTGCCTTATGAGCACATGAAGTCAGCAACTTCCAATAGTACCTTATCAATTGATTTCCTAGAGGTATATAGATAGTTTGAGGTGCATTTCTACTATGTGGTATATATACTTGTATTTTATTTAGCTGTAAATATTACATAAGGGCAAATAGAAATTACCAATATTTAATTGTAATAATGGTCTAGTTTTATGTCACTTACTCTATAGACCTTTGTGTATTGTGTATGATCATTGCTATAGGCTCAATACGTAATTTCTGTGCTTTTCTTCATAGCAGCTAGACAGTATTGAGGAATATCATGTCTGTTGCCTGGGACATGCAATATGGAAGGAAGTTAATACCTACTATAATTTTCTACCTTTTGAATTTTTTATTTGTATTACTACAGAAAAAATTTTCACTTCTAGTATCTGTAGGAAATGACATATGTAATGTCATATTAAAGTGAAAGGAGACTGTGAGTCAAATGCATTACAAGTTGTCAACTATGCTATGTTCTTTCCTCAAGTACAGGGAACAGGGCACACATTGGGTCACTTGGGGAACCAAAGAGAGGTAATTAATCATTGGGGAGTTATTTGCAGTCCTGTTATTGTGGGGTTATCAAAACAAAACTGCAGGCAATGTCTATGATATAATCCTCTAACAAAAAAGTAGTTGGCATAATTATAATTATCAAAGGATCCCAAAAGTTATTCTTTGTCTTTTTTTCCTCTATCTAACATCAAAATTCTCCTCTTTACTCTCATGAAAGACATTCTATAGTGTTCTATAGCATGGATGACTTTCATCTCCACTTGCATTATCTGTGTATAGTGAACTAATTTCTCCTGCTCTTCACTGTCTACTTTGAGGGCTAACATAAACAAAACAAAAGAAAAAAAA
>CABHPH010095997.1:0-10865 GCA_902168325.1 Peromyscus nudipes
TGTAGAAAATGTCTTTGTCAGCTGGAATTTTGTTGGTTGTTTGTTTTATTCTTGCTTACCATTCTTTCTTTCCATTTTCTCAGTGAAATAAATGTTAGTGAGATCTTACTTTGAAGCTAACTGGCAGAATAGGAAAGAGTTATACTTATATTTGACATTTTCTTCCCTTCTTAAGGGCATAACTATCCAGCTCTGTAGCAGAGCATATGGCAATGTCATGTGAATCAGCACAACACTCCAGCTTGTGATATGTTCTCCTGCATAGCCCGGCATGCCCTTTCATGGAAGGACATGTTGAGCACACATCTGAATAATATCATTATGTTAATATAAGAAAAATTCCAAGACACACTGCTTTTTCAGTTGAAAGGCATAGAATCTCAGATCTCTCCATATATGAATGTCCTCCATATATAGCTTCTTATGCTTACAATGTACTGATCACAAGTACTGATTTTGCCCCCCTTTTTTTTAAAAAGCATTCATTATTAATGCCTGTGAAGCCTTCGTTACATCACTAAACTTTTCATAGTCTTCTATCACTGCTTACTATAAATGCTAGATTATTTTAGAGAAATGATGTATGTCCTGTTTTGTCATCAGTTCATAGCCCATGTTCCAACACTGAAAACTGCTGCTTCTGGATCCTACCAGAAAATAGATGGGAATTTTGAAATATCACCAGTGATTTTCTCTGAATTTCTGTGAATATGTCAAGTCAGTATTCATTCTAGGCTTTCTATACTATTGAATTATATGTCAGAGTAGACATGTTGAAGGAGATATAGATAATTAGATGTTATTAACCTTACCTGAAATATTTAAAAATCAACTCAAACTTAGACCAATAGAAAGACATGAGAAACGATGTCAATGGTGCATTATAGACAACGTCTACAATTAGATCAGACTAGAACACTAAGGCAACTTTTGCTACTATGCCAAGTGTTTTGTGTTCTATGATTATTGAGGTAAATTTCTATCCTAGAGAAATGGCTTTTCTCACAGGGTTCTAACATCTCTCTGACTGGGGTTACTGAATGCATATTTTTAACATTTTGGGTTTATGAGGCAATGGATAAGTATCAGATGCATTTACATGGGTCACATCTAATGAGCACTGACTAAGTATATACATTGATAAATAACATACTCATCACTGGTGTGAAGAGCTTGAAGTTTCATTTTTCTCTATTACTTTTGTTCTTGCTAAAGTAAAACTTCCAGTTGTAATATTACAGATTGCTAGAGTATGACTTTATATTTTATAAAAGATTGGTTTTGTACTTCTCCATTGCTCACTCTACTTATAAAATGTAGCTTTCATATTAATGGTGTGGTACTATCCTTGGTTGTTAGTTTATTTTGCTAAGTTCAGCCTTGAAAAGGGACTTGTTTCAACTATACGACATAGCTATCCTTTCCACGCTGGCAACAGGAAACCTGGCATTAGACTCTGGCACGTGTTTCCTGGGGTTGTTATACATCAGTTATGGAGGTGAATGCCTTTGGAAGGAATGGCTAGATTCTACCATATGAGTTCCTTGACCCCTTCTGTGGTATCATAGATTAGTGGAGACTGTATTTATAGCTCTTTGCCATAGGTCATCTGAATGTCACACTTGTGGTTTAAATGGTATGTTGTGTCTATGATATCTTGGAATATGCTCTTTAAGGTATCAAGAATTAAACATTTTGCTGTGATTACTGTAAACATTTCCTTACCATCCCCAGGCTTATTTCATTATATACTACAATCTCACAGACTCAAAACTATCATCAAATCACTGCCTTTATTTGTTTCTGGAAATAAATACCAAATACCTAAAAAAATTGGTTATTTTCATGACTTTTGTTTAACATTTCTATTCAAGTATAACATCTATTCTTCTTCAGATAGCACATTGAGTTCAATTAATATGGGCGCACCAGTTACTCAATTGTAAGGTCCACATAACAAGAATCTGAATTTGTGCCATATTAGAGATATCAACACAACATGGAGAACTTGAGAATATTACATTACTCTTCCTAGGATCCTGTATATACACTCTCATTCAGATATCACACTCAGCAGTAGAATCTAGGCAGTGCTCTTACATCCAGTACATTGCATTTCAATCATTCACAGAAATGAAACAAAAATAAATGTACAGTATTTGAAAAGCCAAATTATGTGTTGATAAAAGAGACTATAGGCAGCTCGAGTAACAAACATTTTCTTATTTCAGTAAAGCTGTCTCTATCTTTTAATACTTAGTAATTGTCTTTTGGTGATTATTACTTAGTACTTTATTACATTTGGTTGAGAAAAGCATTGCTCTCTGGTTAGGAATAGAAACTACATTTGCCAGTCGCGTCTATTATTCTCTAATTGAGCTCTGTAACCTCTGCCATGTCAGTGAACATCTGTCTTCACCTGCTGTGGTCGCCGTCTCTGCAGAAAACTTGGTTCTCAGATGGGTTAGCAGGTACCTAAAATCACAACTTTCTCTACAGAACTGACGTAGAACTACTGCTTTATAGAAAATTCAAACTGATCACTCATCTTAATATTTCACTTAGTCTGATTAATAATATATAGAGAAATAATATTTATCTGAAATTATAAACTATAAATTCATTTTAGGTAAAACCATTACCTTGTTTACAGGTGTCTTCAATATTTGGTAAAGTAATAAAAATAATGAAACAGATGAATTATTTTATGAACATGAATATGTTTTCATTTCAGTTTTGGAAATAGTATGTCTGAGCTTTTCTTGTTACTTATTTAGAGATGACAGGAAAAACTTGATTGGTTCCATGTCTTCACTAATATTGAGCTGACATTATGTTCCTCATCCAGAGAACTTCCTTTTTAAAATTTAAATTGCTATTTTCATATGCTAGATTAATTAATCATTTTCATTTTTATGCTTTCTTAAGCGTTGCCATATTTTTCTTTTCTTTTGTTTTCTTTTCTAAACAAATCCCAAGGGTAAGAAGAGTCAGCAACCATATGAATGAAGTGCCTGGCACACAATGAACAAAGGAACCCCAGTGATTTTTATTACATTGTATTTAGTTCTTATCATTTATGATCTTATAAATGTCTTAGTCAAGATAGTAGACATATAAGCCTTTTTTTTAAATACATAGACTTCTCATATTCAAGGCAACACAACCCAAATCATATCCATGATGTTTGTTATAATTCAAGCATAATGAAGATTCCTTCCTTTTCAATGCTATGATTATTTTCTAGCCCTTAGGTACTTACAGTCTTGTACTGTGATGAATGAGTAAAGACGCAATAGATTGCTTATTAAAATTCTTTTTGATTTTAGAGAGAAAAAAAGTTCAATGTACGTTGATGGAGTTTGTCAATGATTTGCACATGTCCCAAAATGTTATAGCTCCTCACTTCTATCATTAGAAAAAAAGTTTTCAGTCATTTTTTTCCTTGACATCAAGGTCCTGAAAGGATTAAACCCTCTAACAAGCAAACACTGTATAAACAGGCTTATGTATACAGTCCTCCATGCTCTCTAGGAACTAACTATAATATTAGCATCATCTGGAAAGGAAGTTCTTGTAGTAGAAATACAAGGCTGATCCTTGCCCTCCCCTTCCTTATTGACCCTCACATTCAAAATCTTTGATGTCCTGTTGAAGTACAATCTACATTTCCTAATGTGGTGCTACGAAGCCATTCCTCTTTCCTAACTGTTCATTTTGACTTAGCCTTACATGATATATGCTCAGATTGTAGGAAACACCAGTTTTCAAGGCTTTTCAGCATGCCACCCATGATTAGAAAATATTTTCCCCAACCAAATCATAAACATGTAGTTTAACCAAAAGGCATTCTAATTTTCATGCTATGTTGAGTATAAATATAAATTCAAGGCAGCCAAACTATCCATTTCCAAATAAGAATGTATAACTACACTCATTAAAAATCATCTGGAAATGTGTATTATTAGCAAATGAGTAAGAAATTTTCACTAGTATAAAATTCCTGCTTTATATAAAAGCCACACTGGCCATTCAAGTATTTGAGGTTTTTTTTTCCTATGTTTTTTTTTGTAATTTTTACTAAAATGATGAAATTAAGCTTGAAATTAAAGAAAAAAATTAAAAAATACCTCTACCTATAGGGCATATTCAGAGTGTGCATGTAGAGAGCAAAGCATCCACCTGCAGATCCAATACCCAAACTCTCTCTTCACTCTAAGGAAACAGCTCTTGCTTACTAGGTTTTGGAGAAGTGACACCAGATTTCCTTCAGTTTGTGCCAGTTTGCAAGTTAAAGGTGAAAGGGCAAAGACACAGAACAGGACTCTTCAGGGAAAATTTTCACAGAAGACAATGCTTAAGTTGTTAATGACAGTCAACAGATCAATATCAAATTCAAGGCAAGCTGTTCATTGTTTCAAAAGCTAATCCCCTCAAAAGCTGGCTTTCACACAAAGCCAGTTGTCTGACTCGTGGGGTGCTTTCTTTCTGACCATCTCTAATAAGTTCACAGCCCTGTGGCTGTAAGCCTTTCACTGCAAGAAGCAGCTCCTAAAATCAATAGAGGTCTGTCAGTTGCTGACTTTTCTCTAGGAAAAAAATATTGATACAAACCTGCTCTGCAGGTCACATGAAAATGACAATACTGCTGTTAGGACAAATGACACTCAACAATGGAATGCTTTGGTGTCTCTTGGCTCTGTCAGTGATCAAATGGATGCCTTAATGCCAGAAGCCACACCAACCCTTTGAGAACTATGGCTGACATGCAATTGGTAATGCATTGGAAGATATTCATGCAAACTCAGAGTCATTGTTTTAATTCCTTTTTAACCCCACAATGCTAACTGCATATTTTATGGCAAATTGAATTTCCATGCAAAGGATTTTAAATAAAAAATTTCAGTATGTCTGAAGGAGAAAAGGCTTAGGTTGTTCTAACCAATTATCCAAATAAAATTTCACTCTCATAAGATACTGTTAACAAAATATCTCTTTTTATTTGCCAGAAAAATTTTGGCAAGTCACATCACTGTTGTTTGTTATAAAACCATTTATGGGTTGCTGTCAGTCATTAAAGAATTACATGGGATTTAAGGTATACTTTACAAATCTGAACTTGTTGAACCTGTGATGGCTTTCACTGTTGGCCAGTTCTACCAATGATCAGACTGCAAGACTGATCAACCTGACTCTGTAGCCTGGTCTGATAGTTCTCAAAGGGTTACACCGATGTATGCACAGAGTCCTGTGTCTTTATAAAATAACCATCACTTATTTCGTCCAGAGACACACGCTTCTTGCTCTGCTTTCTGCTGAGTATTGCTGACAGACCAATGGAAGGCCTGGGACAAAGGCCTAACACAACTGGCAGGAACATCACAATGGTGTTGGGTCAGGAGGCAAGAGGGGGTTCAGAAACATTTCAAAACAATCAAAAGGTCCTGTTTGAGAACAGCTATGAGTATGGAGGTGATGAAACGTTGTGGACAAAGCTGAGAACAGCTGTAGAAAACGAAAAATGCATGTATTATTAAGGCTGTTACTATATTGCAGATATTTTGGCCCCTTGTTTGTTGGAAAATGGCTGTCCCAACAGTCTAGAGTCCTGCATGTCTGTTCAAGATCTCCCACCTGAAAAAAAACGATGTGCAGGAGACTATATCCATAGTGGTCACAGAGCTATCTTCTTTGGAGACAAAGCTGTTTTGGGTCTTCACACTTTCCTGAAAGTTCAATTGTGGATTTTTGTTGTTTTTAAAACTCTTTCTTCTTTTGCTTTAAAGCAAAAACCTATGGGTTTTCTGATTTGCTCTTTTTGTTTTCTCTCTCTCTCTCTTTATCTCTCTCTCTCTCCCAGAAATGGGCTCAGATTTCAGAAGGAAAAGTATTTTTAAAAACTTAAGAAGAACCTTTTCTTCTGTTTTTCCTCTTCTGCAGTTAATCCTGAAATTTTACTGGGCATTGAGCGTGCAGAGGAAAGGCCTAGAACTGAATGACAAAGAAAGACAGAGGACTGAAGAACAGCAGATACTGAGCATCATGGAAGATTCTCCATGAATGTATTTCCACTCATGTGCAGGACCAGCAACCCTCTAGGTTTGGAAGGTCAGCCCCGAATCAGGCTGCCACAAGCCTGCTCCTAGCTAGGAAACAGCATAACAGCTCTTGTCTTGAATCTCAAGGTACCACAAACTCCTGGAAAAGAAAGAAAAAAGAAATCCCTACATCACACCCACTCTTGCATAGAGCGTTTACAGTACAGTATGTGGCGGGGTGTTCCTTTCCTCTTGAACTGGAACACAGTGTAAACCAATACAAGGAGGCATAAGGCCAAGATGCAGGGAATGACAATAGCTATGGCTTTCACAGTGCTGGCTGTGTTGTCCAGTTTGATGACAATGTCTACATCGTCTGGTGGGCTGAGTCCTTCTTTATCTCGGTCTGTTGGTCCATCACAGCCCATAAAATCCTTGAGGATGGATCTTGGATACCCAGGTTCTACTTTGAGTATCTGGTTGTTGAATTTCCAATACTCCTTTCCTTTGTAGAAATAGGTAAAGCCTGGGGGAAAACATACATACACAGGTACTACTTATTTGTGATCATGTATATGCATATAAATGCTAACGAATAGACTACTTCTCAAAACGTGTTTTAAGATCTTAAGTTCTTTCAGTTTCAAAAGGAAGAAAACACAATCCTAAATTCAGCCGTATTACAAAGGCTCTGGGTGCTGCATTCCAGAAATGTGCCCTTTCTCTCTGTTTCCTTCCTCTTCCCTTCCTTCCTTCCTTCCTTCCTTCCTTCCTTCCTTCCTTCCTTCCTTCCTTCCTTCCTTCCTCCCTCCCTCCCTTCCTTCCCACCTTTCTTTCCTCCCTCCATTTATCTCTTCCTGTTTGAGAAAGGGTCTAAGTCTGACTGCCAAACTGGCCTAGAACTCTCTATAGAGCACAGGTGGCCTCAAATGTAGGACAACTATTTCTCTTGCTTCAGCCTTCCCAATGCTTGGATTGCAGGTGTATCCCACCAAGCCTGGCTCGTGTGTTCTAACATCTAAGACATCTGTGACTGAAATATATGGGTGGCAGACTACCTTTTATCTATATCCATTTCTGTTGAGGACTATAAAGAGGGTGTTATCCTTTTTTCTGACTTATAGGAGTACTAATACATAATTCACATCAGAATTATGATATTAACTTTTATCAGAGAATTTTGAATTGCTTGAAAAATTAAACCATTGCTGATCCTCAAACCCACCGAGGAGATTGTTCAATGCACAATAAAGAAGTTTCTCACTTAGTCACACATCAGGGCACGTTCTCAACATCTTAGTTTTGGGAATTTTTGTGCTCTTCCTAAACAAGAGGTTCCCATTTGTTATTTAGATAAGAAATCATGACAAATAAGTGGATTGTAGGTATTTTCTTTTGCCTATTAGCAATTCTAACAAGCAAACATATTTACAGCATGTTGTACACTAACCTCATTTCTGGCTGGAGGTCATTCCTACTTTGTCTTTTCTCCATTTGTTCTCTTCATTTGTCTTACCTACTTATTTATCTTAAATTTGTTCCAACTTATGGAATTTTAAATTTCATTATTACATTTTTTAGGAATAAAGAGAGAATAAACCACAATTTTATCTTAATATATCTTAATAATACTTCTCGTTCATCTATGAAGAGTTGATATAGGAAGTTTCAAATAATTCAGTAATCTATGATCCAAAATATTATAGTTAAAAATAATAGATGTTTTAAATTTCTAACGTACACAAACTTGCAGATTTTCTTAGTAGTATTTTCCAATATTTTAAGATGTGTATCCAGTAAAGTTTCTGATTGTGCTACTTGGACTTTTTTCTCATTTTTAGGTAAAACTAAAAACTAAAACTAACAAACAAGCAAACAAACAAAACAAAACAGCAACAACAACAAAAAAAACAGAAAAATGCTGTAGGAATTGAAAAATACATTTGGGAGTTACCTATTTTGAACAGAATATTACAGCTTAAGAGGTCAAAATGATGATTGTTGTTGTATGTTATTACTATGGAAGAGTTACATTGTTAAAAGCACTGTTTTTATCTTTCTTAACTGTTCTACTATTAAGAAGAATTAATTTCCTGTTTTTATTTTTGGGAGATATTGGGGTTCAGAGGCAAATACTAATTACTAAGACCAAAAAAGACTTAAACCCCTTTCCACAGCTAGAGCTATAACACATGACTTTGCTTCTTCAATACCACTGGTCAGATAAGTGTCACTTCTGGGATAAAGAATTCTGCAAACTCAAGAAATTTTAGGGATGACAGATAGGTCATTATTGGTTACTTCATATTGGAAGTTATTTTGTTCAATGCGATAAATATCTACTGTGGCTTTTAACTTTGAAGATGAGTTTTCAGTCATAGCAACTTGCTAAATGAAAGCAGAAGCATATAGACTCAAATTATCCTGCAGGGAAACTAGTATCATTCCAATGAAACTCAGTGTACTTATTCAGCAAGTTTGGATGAGAAATTCTGAAGACTGTCAAATAACAGACTATGAGATGATCACAGATAAAAAATGTCATTGGTTTGTAATTAGATCTTCAAATTAGGTGAAAGTACTGCTTATGGCTATCAATGGGAGAGTAACAACTACAAGTGTCCTTATTTCTAATTTTCAGCAAAGACTAATTACTGTAAAGGTAATGGACAGCACAGCAAAGTCCAGGAGAGGCCCCCTTCCATACTGACCAGTCTAGAGTTTGAATTTTACAGTAACAAACTCCAAGCATGGAAATAGAATTTACACTTACTGAATATATTTGTTAGAATAATAAAGCTAGTCAGTAGGACTAAAAGAGGTAGTCTGAAAACTGTGTAACAGACATGTGTCAAATTTTGTTTCTGCTCTAATCAACTGTAATAATTTAGGTTTATCTTCTCGTATGAAATATCAATTGAATACATTTTCAGCTGTTTCACTTACTGAAAAATAGCTTTGCTGCTCTATTTCTGTGTTATGCTTCATATGAGGCAAACTTTTAAGGAAGAAATCAATGACAATGCAATGTAATTTTAATATTGTTTCCATTTATATTTGTTTTGACTTTATTGGATCATTTCTATTGTTTTGTCCTCACAAAGTAACGAGACAGTCTACCCGGTGGAACACTTCTAGGTGAGACCCTGGGTTCTAGTTTCTCCTCTTTGTTGTTTGCTTGCTTGCATGATATCAATTAGTGCTAAAATAGATTAATGGATAGACTGAATCTTACATATATGCTGAATCAAAATGCATATCCTAATTGCATTTGGAGATTTTTAACAGGGATTAGGGAGTTGCATAATTAATACAATCAACAGAACCAAGACATAGAACTCCTTTAACAGTTAAGCACGAGGCTTCAAACAGCAAAAAGAGACACAATGTAAAAAACAGTTTGGATTTACTTAAACTAAAATTATAAAAATAAATAAATAAAATATTTCAGTTGTGTGAAATGTAGGAATAATTTGAAGGAGAGGCTAATTTTCTGCCATAATTTTAGGATAGCTAAAAACCTACCAAGCTTTTTAAAATACAGTTGAAGAATGAGGGCTAAGAAGAAATCACTTTGGTATGAACAAATGGAATTTAGATTAGTGTAGTTACTTAGGACAGGATAAGAGTAAAGAGTAAAAGCAGCAGCAGCAACAACAACAACAAAAGAAAAAATACAATGGTTAGAATTTAAATTAATAGCATGATTGCTTAGGAGGCTAGATTTAGTGTTTGCTCAGTTTGGACCAAGTAAGGAATTTAGAAAGATACAACAGGCCAATGATTACATCAATGTAGTTAGGAAAGTTTGTCAATTATCTCCTTTGTAGAGTGTGTACTAAAGTACAATCAATGGTGTTAAATTCTTTTGCATCAAGTTTTAAGAATATATATAATATGTTTAGCAATAAGCTATTTAACACAGCTGAGTATGGGTGAAGAGGTCTTTAGATTGGATAATTAAATGAATTTATGAACTATACTTGATACATAGGAAGCATTCAAATGGCATCAGATAGTCATATTTCATAACTGATTAAAGAAAGAATTAAAGCTAATACTTAGATATTAGAAGTAACATGTTTCACCTAGAAACAAAATGTGAAATATATTAAAATTTGGTTACTTAGTTTTAAATTTATGGATTGAAATAAATTACTATTAGAAGAAGATTATTAACAGCAAATTTTGATAGTGGTTGAAGAGCAACTAGAGATATCATCTTAATGTTCTGTCTTCTTTGATTTATGATTATCAAACATAATGTGTAGGGCTTATATGTTGTTTCTTATCATGATAGCCATACTTTCATTCTAGTCTGACTGTGTTGAGGGGAGTCTTTAGAAAGCATGGATTAGCAGAAAGTACCATTGAAATTGGCTGAACTCAGGACAGAGTCTTTGGGACAAATTCCTGTCCCACACATATTTGTTGTATTTTCAAGAATTTTAATAGATATGTATATCATGTCATTAAATAATATCCACTCCTCAATAGTAAAGTACTACTTATATTTCCTTCTAATAAATTTAAATAGATATAAATAAATTAAACAGCCGGGCAGTGGTGGCACATGCCTTTAATCCCAGCACTTGGGAGGCAGAGGCAGGCTCTGTGAGTTTGAGGCCAGCCTGGTCTACAGAGCAAGATCCAGGACAGGCGCAAAGCTACACAGAGAAACCCTGTCTCGAAAAACCAAAAATAAATAAATAAATAAATAAATAAATAAATAAATAAATAAATAAATATAAAACTGTCCAGAGAGTAATATTAAGCATACATTCTTAAGAAGAAGAAATATAAATAGGAATTACAAATATGAATGTA
>CABHPH010096010.1:0-21533 GCA_902168325.1 Peromyscus nudipes
GGAAGAAGAGAGAAAAGGGAAATTTAAGAATGAGAAGAGAGGAGAAATAAGAGAGTGGATAAATAAAGGGAGGGGTAAAGAAGGAAAATCAGAGAGCAAAAGTAAAAAATTTTGGTCCAATTATTTACCACACTCAACCAAAATTGCCAAGCATTGAAACTCCTTTCCTAAGGCTTTGAAAATCACTGCAAACTACTGAGCTGCAGTTTCTATGCCGGACATTGACCAAGGAGGCAAAGATAGGTCCAGAGTTCATCCCATGGATTTATGTATCATCCTTTTAATATCATTGCAAATATAAGCTAAATAGAAACTTGACACTACTCTTCCAAATGTTACAGACTGAAAAGAATGGTATGAAAATTGAAGGAGAGAGTGAAAAAGCAAGATTTCCTCAGGAAGTCATGTTGTATGTAACAGTGAAGCCCAACACTGACAAATTTTTCACTTTTTCTAAGAGTTCACATCCTAGAGCTCAGGTACTAAATCGGTGGCTCACGTAACTGAATTTGTAGACCATAAAACATTGCCTATGACAAAAGGTTATGAAAGCATGTCAACCAAATGTTACTTAAAAGAATGATTTTGAGATGTTTCTGGCAGTGTAGACCCCTGTTACATAATTGGACTTCACTGCAGCCTTGAATCTGGACACAAAACATAAACACTTTACACTATGCACGTCGGCATATCATGTGACACTGCAATTGAGACCCTGGCTCAGATTTCAGACCGCTGCATGTTGTACTAGGCATTGCAGTCTTTTTGCTGAACATACAAGACGTTCTGCCCTGATAAAAACAGTAATTTAGTCACCTACCATTATTCCTAACCATGAAAGTATCAATTTCACACATCTTTGGGTTCTATAGTGTTAGAATGTTTAACTCTACCTGTTGCTGTTTGAGTTGATGATTTCACTTACATGAAAACTGGCTAAATGTTTTAGCTTGGGATTAGGAAAAAAATTTCAAACAATTCCTGAAATGCCCCTGAGCATACTTCTGCCTCTTTCTCTAATGTATTCATGTGAAGTGGGAATCTCAGCACTGATGATTATAAAAATCACAACATCTACTGATTCTGAAATATGTTGACGTTGTGCTACATAGTATGAAATCAAATATTCAGACAAGATCAATTTCATTTGTAAAAATAAGCAAGCACACCCATGTCACTAACACCCAGATTTCCTTTTATCACTAATAAATAATAAAATTATAGTGTAACAAAATGGTTTTAAAACAAATTTTCTCATAATTTGTTATCAGTTAATGTTTGCCTTCTATACCTACTTTGCAAACCTATATGCTTGATGTTGCACTAAAACTTTCAAAGGTGATATTACACCACGCAACTACAGACACAGTTCCCAGAGTTCTATGTACTGGATTTGACTTGAATGTCTCCTCCATGAGAAAAGTATTTCATAATATACAGAAGATACCATGCAAATATCCAAAGGAGAGAAGCAACCAACAGTCCCACCTAGCTATGACACCTGTGAACCCCAAGGAGCAGAACTGCATGATAACCCTAAGAGGACATGAACAGTATATATACCTAGATGGTAAACAACAGGTTTCTAATTGGACTTGAAGATCTACTCAATAAGAGGGAAATCATGCTTAGTACCAGAAGCTTCACCAACCACCCAGACCTATTAATGTCATGGAGTAGTGAGCAGAGCAGATGCAGAGAAAAATAAGATAGGCATGCTGTACTGAGAAAAGGTACCAAACCACGTGGCAAGAAACAGATAAGAAATATGTGTTAATTTAAATTTAGAAGTTAGCTGGTAACAAGCCTGAGATAGTGGCCAAAAATTCGTAATTAATATTGAGTTTCTATGTCAGTTATTTGGGAACTGGTAGGTGGGAAAGAAAAGTCTGGCTAAAAGGTACCAAAGGGAATAGGATCTAGTAGAAAAGTAGGACCTGAACAAGGCACAATCTGTGCCTCAACAGTGTAGGTGAATGTTGAGGAAGATGAAGACTCTATCTGAGGGAATGCATCATGCCAAACTTAAGTGGTAGAAACTCAATCCTCAAATTAGAATCAAAGAATCTGATGGTACTGTGTTTGGAAAGTACATTGGGTTATATGAAGTCATAAGGGGAATAGTGCCATAAAGGCACTATTAGCCTTATAATTAGAGGCTAAAATAGAACATCTGGCACACTGTTGATCTCAGCATGTGATGTCTTTCACCATGTTATGGAACACCAAAGAAGCCCTCGGAGATGTGGTCAAATCATGGCAACATGCCCTTAGGATTCCTCAAGCCCAGAGCTGTAATAAATAGATGTGTTTTCTGTGTTAGATCCCTGGTTTCCAGTATCCAATTACAGCAACAGAAAACAGGTCAAAGCTGAGGAGAAGTAACAGGTAAATGTCAAAGAGAAGAAAGATGTGAGAACTCACAGAGTAGGTACAGATGGCTGGGTAGTGTTCAGCTCCATGTGTTTCCTGGCTTCCCTTTTTGCAGAAAGACACATCTAAAGGAGATGCTGGAAACATCCTCACTGGCCTTGGAAAAAGATTCTCTGAGTATCCAGATGAGAGTGCAGCCCTGACAACATCTTGACTGGAGACTCTAAGGCCTGCACAGAGGGCCCAGATATACCGGGCCTAGATTACAGTTGTTATGGTTGTAAGTCCTTGAGTTTGTGTTAGCTTACTGTGTAGCAGTAAGATACTAACACAATACTGATAATATATTGTGATCTAGGACTGTTAACTTGAAAAACTCAGAGTCCTGCGTTTTGAAAAGTTGCTATGGATCATTCTGTTTAGCTTTCATGCTCCATACAGGGAGGATGCAGAAACCCAAAAAAAGGCTCATGTAGAAGTGGAGGGTGTCTAGGAAGAAAACCTTCCATGATCATGGCTATGCACCCTTGGGCCTCTAGAGTTCATGTACCTGGAATGGTAGAACTACAAATAGAAAAGGAGTCGAACATGGTGTCATGCAATTGAGCAGTCAGAGGGAAGGGGTAGGTGGGCTGAAAGTTCAAGGTCACTGGGCACTAGCTAGTGATTTCCAGGTCAGATTTGAATATACAGTGTGACTTTGTACTCCTCCACATAAGACAGCAAAAAGTGAAATAAGACAGGAGGATAATGTGGCCATGTTGTGGAAGATATTATAGAGAAAGATGTGAGTATTGGATGAGGAGAAAAGAAGAACTAATGAATATAAGATCATGGTTGAGGATCTACGATGGACCCAGAGATGCAGATCAGAAGTTGAGCAGTAAATCAGCCACAAGAGGCTTGTGTGTGATCCTGTGAAGGACTTAAGAAATTTTAAGCAAATAGAAATGGAAATATACCATTAGGTTGAAAATATAAGCTTGTATCTGCAAGACAACAGTCTTCAATGTTCAAGCTCTGATTATTTTTGGGCAACTGAGGAAAGTTCCCTGTAAGCTTAAAATAATTGTCTATTTGGTTTATTGAACAACAACAACAAAAATTTTATTGACACTAACACACTAAATAGTATCAAGGAGGTCTTTATTAAGTAAGCAAACAAATAAATTATAAAGCATAAATGGTGGGACAAACACACATATTATTTTTAAAAAATCTGTTTCAGAACTTCACTATTTTTACAAACAAGATTTCTAAAATTACACGGTTGACATGACTGGGGAAAAACACAGCTCAGACACTGGGCTTCAGTGAGCAGCAAAACCAGGAGGTTTTTGTTTAGCCCTGGAGCACTGTGGGAGGAAATTCCTTACCCTGCTGACAGTAATAGGTTGCAGCATCATCAGCCTCCACAGGATGGATGGTGAGGGTGAAGTCTGTCCCAGACCCACTGCCACTGAACCTGGCAGGGACCCCAGATGCTAGGTTGGATGCTCTATAGATGAGGAGTTTGGGGGGCTGTCCTGGTTTCTGTTGGTACCAGTGCATAAGATGAGCTCTACCTATAGCGCCTATAGTGACACTCTGGCTGGACCTGCAGGACATGGTGGCCCTTTGCCCTAGAGACACAGTCAATGAAGGTAGAGTCTGAGTCAGCACAATGTCTGCAGTAGAACCTGCAATTATAAGCACACATTGCTGTCACAGATAATGCAAATACCCATGAAAAAAAAATCATATATATGAAATGTGTAACAGCAATCAAGATATATACCCTGAGAAAAATAAAATAAAAAGGAAACTTAAAACCAATTAAATTTCAATGTTCATCAAGGACACCAAGGCATACAAAACAATGATGGCCACAGGAGATGCTCCTAGCACTGCACCCTCTCACCTGGAACCCAGAGCAGCAATACCCACAGCAGGAGAAAAGCTGACCCCATCTTTGTGAGCTGGACTAGAGGCTGTTTCTTGGGTATAGGCAAGCTACCTTTAAAGATGCTTTGAGCATTCTGCACTGTGGCTAAATTCTCAATATGCAAATCAGCTCAGAAAAGCTTAACTTGGTGCTCAAAGGACACCTGCTCTTGTGTCACCCTATGGCAGTTAGGATTAGCAAAGATTTCCCTAGGGTATTGTAAGTGTATCCCAAGTGATTTTGCGACTGGCCCTGTGGAATCATGTTCCGTTATTTTGAGGTTCCAAAATAAATGGGAGTGCACTCTCATTGCTCTGCTGTAGAGGATATTATATGTAGGAGCAACTTTATCCCTAAAAATTTTTTAATTCTTTTTATTGATTCCTTATGGATTTCACATCATGCTTCCCAATCCTATCCATCTCCCCATTCCCTTGCTTTCTCCATCTGTCCTTACAGCCTCCCCCCAAAATAAAATTTAAAAGTAAAACCCAAGACTCAAAAACAAAAAAAAAAGAAAAAGAAAAGAAAAAATCTTGGCATGGAAACTGTAGTGTGGCCCGATGAGTCACACAGTATATCCTTTAGTCCATATATCTTTACTTGTAAGTATTTATTGCAAAGAGTCATTGGTCTGGTTGAATTCCTGAAGAGGGCAAAGGATCCACTAGAACACAGTTACAGATGGTTGTGAACTGCCACATGAGTGCTGGAATCTGGACCCATGTCGTCTGCAAGAGTAAGAACAACTCTTAACCACTGAGCCAGCTCTCCAGCCTCAAACTGATTCTTTTAATCTCATGACAACAAAGTGTTTTGCATTGTGATATTTCTCACAAACAGAAAATAGTTGGATATAATGAGATAAAGAAAAAAACAAGGTGGCTTGGTTCAGATGAGAAGGGGAAGTCGGCTCCTCTGAGAGGCTGTAATCCAAATGTCATCAGGAGCAGAAGAAGCAGTGAGCAGTGAGCATGGGATGAAGAAGGAGGCAGGAAACCTAACTTAGAAGGAACAGGCATCACTGAGGATAAGCCAGGAGGAGCTCCAGTGAGGCCCCAGTATTGGTAGTGTAGCATAAACCAAAGGTCTTAAACCAGACCAATGACTCATTGCAATGAACACATGCAAAAGGATATACTGTCTGACTCATTGTGTCACACTATAGCTTCCACGATGAGATTTTTCTTTTTTTTCTTCTTTTCCTTTAAATTTTACTTTGTGTTATCCTGTGGGGGGAGGTTGCAAGGGCAGAGGGCAGATGTGAAAGGGCTGGAGATGATTGGGATTAAGATGCATGATGTGAAATCCACAAAGAATCAATAAAAACTTCTCTTAAAAGTATGGAGGGCAATAATTAACCAGCAGACTGTAATAAACTTCCAGGAGCTGTAATAAACAAAGGTATACCATCTTCTCAAGACATGAGAAGGTAGGTACTGGAGTGATGACTCAGTGGTTAAGGGCACTGGTTATACACTTCCAGAGGACACAGGATCCATTCCTGACACCCACATGGCAGTTAACTACCGTCTGAACCCAGTTCCAGAGGAACCAATGCCATCTTCTGACATCTGTGGGCACTGCATGCACAAGATGCACAGCTTACACACAGGCAGAACACCCATATTTATAAAAATTAACTCAATTAATCAATTTATAGATGGCTAAAATCGTTGTTTAAGACAAATGAGTTCTGTTTGGAAATTCTAGATTCTAGAACTACAAAATAATGATTTCTTTTTTGTTCAAGCCAAACTTACACAGAGAACTTAACTGTGTTTTGTTACAAGGTTATGGGACACACTATGCTAACTAATTCTCTGATGCATTTTGTAAGTTTTCTCATCACTGTGCCAGGCACAATGGCTGTTAGGCAGATGAGGGAAGTGTCCATGCCTGTGTGTAGTTCAGGAAGCTGTTGAGACTCAGAGAGGAGTTTTGTGTTGGAGCCTGAAGCACTATGGGAGGAGAGCAGTAATGCTGCAAGCAGTAATACTCTGCCAGGTCTTCAGCATGGATGCTGTTAATGATGAGAGTGAAATCTGTCCCAGATCAACATTCTATGAAGTCATCAGGGACCCCAGAGTTCCTAGTGGATGCCCAGTAGATCCACAGTTTAGGAACCTGCCCTGATTTCTGCTGATAAATAGGCTAAGGGGTTCTTCTGGATATAGCTACCAAACAGGCTCTGGTGGACTTACCATTAATGGAAGCCCTCTCTCCTGCTGACAAACAGCCATGGAGGATAGAGACTGGGTCATAATGATGCCCTCATAGGCATCTGCAATTGATAAGAGAAAATTGTCATACATTCACATTCAAGGACTTTGTAACACAAACATTGATATTAAAAATATCTTTTCTAAGCAAGTGTAGTATCACACATCTTTAATCCCTGCACTTGGGAGGCAGAGGCTTGTCTGATGTGGCTCAATTTTCACCTGTTTTATAAAACCTGGGCAACTGGGATGTCCTGTAGGAGCCCATGCAAAGTAGTCAGCAAATGAAGAAGCAAGCAGCATGACAGTCTGTGTGAGAGAGACTGAAGAAATCAACAGCCAATACTATCAGAGGGAATAAGCAATCACTGGGGTGGAAATCAACATAGAAGCTAATTGTCCAACTTAGAGCTCTCCACCCACAAACATCTAGAGGCTCTAATGACAGGCTTCCATTCACAGTCAATGACATGTTTATATCAGCTCACAGACATGATGGTAGAGCTCACTCGGAATAGCAATCCCTGGGAAATAATTAATATGGGGGGTAACAACAGAAAACAACAAAGGGGAAGTGGAGGAAAAGGAAGTGGAGGAAAAGGAAGTGAAAATGAATGAAGGCTGAAGGACAGAAAGAACAAAGGGAAGAGAGGGGGGAAAAGACAGAAGAAAGGAGGAAGGGAAGGAGCCAGAGAGAGAAGGGAAAGAAAGAGGGAAATTCAGTGATGGGAAGGGAGGGAAAGGAGAAGGGAGGGTATAAAGAATAGGGAGAGGTAAAAAATGAAAATCAGAAGGAAAGGTGACAAGTTTGGGACCAATTTTATAGAACACTGACTCAAACTTTCCCAGCTCCAAAGCCACCTACATCTTGCTGTTAACGGAGAGCACTACAAACTCCAGAGCTACAGTTTCCAAGCTGAGCATCCACCAGAGAGCAGAGACAGGCCCAGCGTTCACTCCATGGATGTATGTGGCATCCTCATTTGACCATAGGGTGATAAGGGGTTTAATGTCATTGTAAATGTAAACCAAAGAGAATCTTGACATTATCCATCCAAATGCTAGAGACTGAAAAAATGCTACCAAAAATAGGAAATGGAGGGAGAGAGCAACAGAGCAATAATTCTTCTGGAAGTCATATTTCAGTCTGACACTGAAGCCCAACACTGACAAAGTTTGCTTTACAGGAGAAATGCATGTCCTAGAACTAAATCTGTGGGTCATGAAACTGATCCCATAGGCCTTCAAATATTGGAAACAATAAAACGTTCTCAATGAACATCACCCCAAGAGTAAAGAGCTTATGTAGAATGAATTTCAGATGTTTCTGGCATTGCTTACCTGTGTTGCATCATGGGGCTTCACTGTAGCCTTGGTCCTGAACACACAACATGCATGTTTTGTACTAAGTATGCCAACTTGACATGGAAAACTGAAAATGAGGTCTCAACTCAGATTTTAGTATATTATATGTTATGCATTGAATTGCTTCCACTACAAATACAAAGTTTTCTGCTCTCATAAAACAAATAATTTAGACTCCAACAATTATTCCTCACCATGTAAATATCAATTTCCTATATCTTTGGGGTATATAACATTACAATGCTGAACTACAGGTATTACCATTTGAGTTGTGTAGCTAGAGTTTCCTGCTGGGCCCACAGTCAGGACAAATCTCTGCCACCCGCCAGTCTCCAGCTCCCAAGTCCCGCCAGTCTCCGAGCCCACTTATAAAATAAACACACAGACGCTTACATTATTTAAACTGCTTGGCCATTAGCTCAGGCCTATCATTGTCTAGCTCTTACTCTTATATTTAGCCCATTTCTATTAATCTCTACTTTGCCACGTGGCTCGTGGCTTACCGGTACCTTACATCTTCCTTCTCCTGGCCGCGGCTCCAGCCAGTCTCCCCTCTACCTTCCTGTTCCCTCAATTCTCCTCTCTGTTAGTCCCGCCTATACTTCCTGTCTGGCTACCGGCCAATCAGCGCTTTATTGATACAGAGTGATATCCACAGCAGAGTTGCTGTTTCGAGTTACATCAAAAGTGGTCAAATGAATTTTAGCTTGGGATTAGGCAAAGGACACAGTAAATAAGACAAAACGACAGCCTACAGAATGGGAAAAGATTTTTACCAACCCCACATCTAACAGAAGGCTGATCTCCAAAATATATAAAGAACTCAAGGAACTAGACATCAAAATAACAAACAATCCAATTTAAAAAAAAATGGGCTATAGAACTAAACAGAATTCTCAAAGGAAGAATTTCAAATGGCTGAAAGACTTTTAAGGCATTGCTCAGATTCTTTATTCATCAGGGAAATGCAAGTCAAAACAACGCTAAGATACCATCTTACACTTGTCAGAATGGCTAAGGTCAAAAACACTGAAGACAGCTTATGTTAGAGAGGATTTGGGGCAAGGAGAACACTCCTCCTCTGTAGGTGTGTGTGCAAACTTACAGCCACTTTGAAAATCAGTGTGGCAGTTTTTCAAAAAATTGAGAATCAGTCTTCCTCAAGACCCAGCTATACCACTCTTGGGCAAAAACCCAAGGAATGCTCAATCATACCACAAGGATACAGGCTCAGTTATCTTCATAGCAACATTATTTGTAATAGCCAGAACATGGAAACAACCTAGATGCCCCTCAACGGAAGAATGGATTAAGAAAATGTGGAACATAAACACAGTGGAGTACTGCTCATCGGAGAAAAACAATGTCATCATGAAATTTGCAGGTAAATGGAAGAAACTAGAAAATATCATCCTGAATGAGGTAACCTAGACTCAGAAGGACAAACATGGTATGCACTCACTCATAAGTGGATACTAGATGTAAAGCTAAGGATAACTAGACAACAACCTACAACTCCAGAGAAGATAGCTAACAAGGAAGACCCAAAGAGGGAGGCATGGATTGCCCTGGGAAGGGGAAATAGATGAGATCTTCATAAGTAACCTGGGGATGAGGGGTGGGCAATGGAGGGTAGGGGATGAGAACATAAGGGAATGGGATGGTCAAGCTGGAAAAGGGAGATAGGGGGAATGCAATGAAAGAGATACCATGATAGAGGGAGATATCATGGGGATAGAGAGAAACCTGGTGCTAAGGAAGTTGCCACAAATCCCCAAGGATTACTCCAGCTTGGACTACTAGAAATAGTGGAGCGGGTGCCTGAACTGAACTGGCTTACCCCAGTAATCAGAATGGTGAATACCCTAACTGTCATCACAGAGCTTTTCTCCAATGACTGATGAAAGCAGATGCAGAGATCCACAATGAAACACCAGGCAGAGCTCCTGGAGTCCAGTCAAAGAGAGAGAAGAGGGATTCTATGAGCAAGTGCATCAGGATCATGATAAGAAAACTTGCAGAGATGAAAAAATCAAACTAGTGGGAACTCATGAAAGTTGGATTACTGGCTGTGGAGCCTGCATGGGACTGCACTAGGCCCCCTGCATAGTGAGACAGTTGTGTAGCTTGGTCTGCTTGGGGGGGGGGGGCCTGGTGGTAGGATCAGAATCCATCCCTGGTGCATGAAGGGTCTTTTTGGAGCCCACTACCTATGATGGGATACCTCATGCAGCCTTGAGGTAGGGGGAAGGGCTTGGACTTGCCTCTACTGGATATGCCTCCCCAGGCCTTGCCTTCTTGTGGGGGTGAGTGGGGGATGGGTTGGGAGGAGGATGCTGGGGGAGGCGGGAGGAGGGAAGAGAGGGATCTTTGATGTGTAAAGTGAATGAAAAAAATCTTAATAAAAAATAAATAAAAACACACAATCATCACAAAAGAAAAAAGAACTCAACTGGTTATGGCAAAGGCACAACCTGAAGGGATCAAGGAATTCCTTCAGAGGAAGCCAAATCTCAGGGAGAATTTGGTGCTGTTTGGCTCTTTATATATCAGCTGTCTTCTGCTCTGAATATCATGTGTACCTTCACAGAATTGCTAACAGTGTGGACTGATCACTCTTTTGACATATACATTTGAGGTATTTAGAGAACAGCCTCAGGAAAGGCTTCCTTCCCTAAGGTCCATCTGTTTCTCCCCTTTTAGCACTGGAATCAGATATCTCCCTAAGCTGCATCCAAGGACAAACAGAAATAACAGTCCAGATCACCACATGCTAGTCTCCTGAATTAAGGTAAATACCACACAAGACTCCGCTTAGATCAGGTGGACTGTAAGTTCATAGCTTCATACAAATTAAGCTTGGACCCTCCTTTTTTATACAGCATTAGTGATATTTACACTGACATTATAGACTCCTAACATTTTACCTAACCATTTCTAGGAATGTAGATTGAGCACATAAATTCCCTTGTTGATATATTAACAAATCTTAGCTCTCAGTTAACCTTCTCCTTTACCACTCCCTTTTTGGGTTGTAAAAGAAAGCCTGACAGTCACTGCCTGAGGAATATTCTTACCTTATCTGCCTTTATGACCCTGTAAGAGTTCAAGCCTGGTGACCTGGTATGAGAGGGAGGATTGCTATTGCTTGGGTTTATAACTGTAAAACTCAGAGAATGAGGGGAAGAATAAATCTATGGAATAAGAGCTCAGTGTGTGAGATTCTTTTCCTGAAAATAATTCTTGCCATTCATAGCTTCACTTCTGGGCCCCTGGGAAGTTGATTAATAAGGCTACTCCTTAATAATTTTTGTGATTTACCAATTTTTGAGATTTGTCACATTCAGCTTAATTCTTACTATATTCATGCAGTTCATAACAATGAACTGCTAAAAGGATTTGTTTCAGGAAAGGCTCCTTATGAATTTGAATACAATACTTTTTTTTTGCTATGTTTGAGTATAGAGTTCAGGCAACCCCTCCTCATCCAAGCCTAGTAGTAGCAGTATTCTTGAAATCCTCTACATCCTTCATGACTTTCTTACTGCATGTATATCAGTAACTGTGAAAGCCACTCTGAAACTCAGGTGGATCAGGTTTCTATCCTGGCACAAGAGTGACTAAGTGAGGACATTTGTAAACTCAAGGTAATCTTGGGAAACTATGGGAAAACCTATTTCAAAATTAAAAGAAACAAAAAAACGAAGTTGTACCAACATCCTCAGAGGTAGGAGATTCTTTGGAGTACCTGGATGAGAATGAAGCCTTGACAATACCTTGACTGTAGCCTATGAGAGCCTGAGGAGAGAACCCAGACAAACCCTGCCCAGAATATACCTGTTAAGATTACAGTCACTACATTTGTGTTAACATACTGTGCATCAGTAGGAACCAAAGCAATACAGTTTCACTATCCTTAACTAGGACTATAAACTGAAAAATTCATATCTGCATCTCAGAAAAGTTGTTAAGAATAATTCCTATTGCACTTTCTCACTCCACATGGAGAGGATGCAGAAGGCCAAAGAAGCTCTTGTAGAAGTGGAGGGTGTGTACAAAGTAAACCTTTAATGACCATGACTGTGCACACTTGGGCTTCTAGAGTTCATGCACCTGCAATGGTAGAACAACTATGAATGAAAAAGTGGTGGACATGGTGACATGTTATCCAGCAGTCTGGGAGAAGGGTCAAGTGTGTTGCAGGTTCAGGGTCACTAGGCACTAAATAGTTATTTCCAGATCAGCTGGTGATATATATATATATATATATATATATATATATATATATATATATATATCATATATATATCATATATATATCATATATATCATTTTACACACACACACACATATATATACATACATACATACATACATACATACATACATACATACATACATAAAACATTTGGAACTTTACCTACGTTAGAGGACAACAAAAAGTGAATCAGACAGGAAGAGGATGTGGTCACATTGTGGAAAACATAAAGATGCGACTTTTGGATGAGGAGAAATGAGGAGAAAAGAGCAGCTAATGAGTCTAAGCACATGGATAAGCATCTGTGGTAGGCACAGAGATGCAGAACAGAAGCTAAGCAGTAAATCAGCTGCAGGAGGCTTGAGTACATGATCCTCTGAAGAAGGACTTTGAAATCTCAAGCAAACAGATGAAGAAATGTGACATTAGGGTGAGAATGACAGCTTGTGTCTACGACACAAGTAACAACCTTCAGTGTTCAAGCTCTGATTATTATGAGAGACTGAGAAAAGTTTCCTGGAAGTTTAAAATGATTTTCTACTCGGTCTATTGAACACACACACACATCCACACACAGATACACACACTTACATGCACATATATGCACACACAATATTTTTAAAAGGAAGTCTTTAATAAAGAAGTAAATTGATAAATTATGAAGCATACATGGTAGTGAAAAAAAAACAAGCAGACACCATAACAGACTGCTCAGGCTTCCCTCAGAGATCAGGCCTCAATTTCAGTTTCCTGAGACTTGAGCAAGCAGTTTCTGGGAAGGCCATGAACAAAAGACATAGTCCTTGCAGTAGCTCCCTTTCTGCATGTACACCAACTGCTCAAGGTTCAGCCAGTTGTTTAGTGTCTGGGACCCCTCACCAACTTAGAGCTACATGCATGGATCAATGTGAACATGCAAGGCCAGCCCGCCTCCATGGAAGCTCAAGGACAGAGCCTAGTCCACTGAGGCAGCCCCCACAGTCAGTACATACTAGTCCAGTCAGCCTCCATGGCAGCTCAAGGACAAAGCCTGGGACTTGTCCAGGCCTGCCCAAAAATGATTACTGTAACCCAACCACAACCAGTAAATTCAAAGGTACACATCCTCACCCAATTATATGACCCAAAGACTTGTACCACTTTGCTTGCAGGTTTTCCCTTTAAAAATCCCTCACTCTGGGTGGGAGTAGAGGGTGGGTTGGGAGGGAGAGGCTGGGGGGATGGGAAGAGGGAAGAGGGAGATTTTTGATTGGTGTGTAAAATGAATGAAAAAATTTTCTTAATAAAAAATAAATAAGTAAAAGACCCTCACTCTGAGAACTCAGGGCTGTCCTCCTCAACCCTCTTAGTTGGAGTATTAGACACAAACCAAGCCAGGGCTTGCTTGTTATCAATAAACTCCTATGTGTTTTACATCAGATATTGACTCTGTGATGGACTTGCTCGGTGGTCTTGTGATGTGGGCACAACAGTAGGACAAACACATATTAGTTTAAGAAATCTCTGTTTCACAGCTTCTCCCTTTTTACAAACAAAATTCCTAAAATCACAGGGATGAGATGTCTGGTGAGAAACAGCTCAGAGACTGAACCTCAGTGAGTAGCAACCCCAGGAGGTTTTTGTTGAGCCCAGGAGCACTGTGGGAGGAAGCTTCCTAGTCTGCTGACAGTAATAAGTTGCAACATCACCAGCCTCCACAGGATTGATGGTGAAGGTGAAGTCTGTCCCAGACCCACTTCCACTGAACCTGGCAGGGACCCCAGATTCTAGGTTGGATGCTCCATAGATGAGGAGTTTGGGGCGCAGTTCCGGTTCCTGTTGGTACCAGTTGATGTAACTATAGACAGATAAAGTGACACTTTCGCTGGCCCTGCAGGAGATGGCTGCCCTTTGCCCTAGAGACACAGACAATGAAGCTGAAGACTGGATCAGGGCAATGTCACCAGTGGAGCCTGGAATGATAAACACACCTTGCTATCACAGATTTACTGATTGCACCACAGTGTAAAACCATCACGTATGTGGAATCTGTATTAGTTATGAACTACACTCTGAGAAGCCATAAAATAGAAGAAAAACTTAAAACCAATTATATGTCCTCATTTCAATGATCAGGACACCAAAGCATGGAAAAGAACAAGGGCTACAAGGGATGTTCCCAACACTGTACCCTCTCACCTGGAACCCAGAGCAGCAGTACCCACAGCAGGAGAGAAGTTGAACCCATCTCTGAGACCTGGACTAAAGGCTGCTTCTTAGATGGTGGCAAGCTGCCTTTAAAGATGATTTGAGGAATCTGCATTGTGGTTAATGTCACAATATGCAAATCAGCTCAGAAAAGCTTCATTCTGCTCAAAGGACACCTGCTCTTGTGTCACTCTGGGACAGTCAGAATTAACAAAGAATTCTCTAGAGTATTGTAAGTGTATCTATCCCAAGTGATTTTGTGACTGGCTCTGTGAAATCATCATGTTGTGTTTTTTTTTTTTTTTTTTGAAGTTCCATTCGTAGAGGACACTGCCACTACTCTGCTTGCTGAAAAGGATGTGAGTTATAGGAGCACTGTGATAGCTCAGAATTAAAATTTTAAGAAGGATGTCTTTATTTGTAGTTTATGTGTATATGTGTTTTGTTTGCATGTATGTCTGTGCACCACATGTGTGCCTGTTACCCTCAGATTCCAAAAGAGGAAATTGGATCCCCTGGAACTAGTGTGGCAGATGGTTGGGAACTACCATAGGGATGCTGGGAACTGAACCTATGTTCTCTGCAAGACCAGGAAGGGCTCCTATCCACTGATCCATCTCCTCTAGCTTAAACTAAGTTTTGTATATCATAGCAACATGTCTTGCATTATGATACTTCCCACCAAGAGAAAACAATCGGGTTTAATAAGATGGAGAAAGAACAAGGTGTCATGGTTAGATTAGAAGGGGACATTGGCTCCACTAAGAGGCTTTAATGTAAATGTCATCAGGAGCAGAAGAGGCAGTGAGCTGTGAGCATTGGATGAAGAAGGAGGCTGGAAAACAAATTTAGAGTGAACAGGCATCACTGAGGATAAGGCAGATCTCTCCAACTTTCACTCCAAAGCCAATGCTGAGCCAACATGATGCCTTCACAAACAGGGGAACATTTTACCCTGTAACCAGTGACACCTCCTCAGAATCCACAGCTCCTGTCATTCAGCATCCAGGTTAGGAGTCCCAGCTTGGTCTGCGGACAGAGTGGCAGATATCCTGGCAATGTCCCTATTCTGAAACAGAAGGATAATGATGCTGGACTTCGTGTCCCTCTGGACAATCACTATCAATTCTACACAGGACCACAGCTTTTAGAAAAATCTCAGATTAGCTGAGTAGTGAGGCCCTTTCATAATGAGCATTTCTCTTCTAAATGGCACCTGAACTGGAGGCATTAAAAATGGGAAAATATTGTATACAATGACAACCTTTCACCCCTGAATTGAAACCAACTTGGTTATAGTATACAAACCTCTCAATGTACTCCTAGATTTCGTTTGCAAGATTTGGGATGGTCCTAATGTTAATCATATATACATATATACAATGTACATGTATATTATATACATGTACACATGGCAAATGAGATATATTTTAGATGTCTGATTAGTCCATTCTTTTTCATGTTGGTTAATTCTAAAGTTTCTCTGGTGGTTTTCACTGTGAATCCAAAAAGTGGTGCACTGAAAATACCCTCTGCTATTGTATCAGGACATACCTCACCTTCCATGTCCATTGTATCCTGGTTTACATTATAAAATTAGAGTCCCAAAGTTTGCTGTGTATACATGTGGAATTGCTATGTACTTTCAATGACTCAATTCTTGTGTTGCTTTCCTTATGTGTTTGATTATGCTCTTTGGATTCAACTGTACTAGATATCAGCAGAGCTGTGCTTGAGCACCCATTCTCTTGGTAGATTTATTTCCAGTATTTGACTCTCAGCACATGTGTGTGTCATTACCACTTAGGTGTGCTTCCTGGGCAAAGTAGACTGTTGGATATAATTCTCTAACCTATTACAACAATATTTGTATCTTTATCGATGAATTGTAGTCACATAAGGTTATTAAGAAATGTTTTACTAATGTCTATCATTTTGTTGGGATTTCCTGATTTATTAGATTGTTTTCCATTTTCCCTACTCTTCAAGTATATTGGAGTTTCTGGCTTACAGTGTTGGACACACTGGATACTTTCTTGATAGCCATTGTTCATCCATCCCTCTCATGACACCAACATTTGTCTGTGCTCTCATGATTGAAACATTCTTTCTCCTATGTGCATAGTATTTTTATAGTATCTTCCGCAGTGCTGTCTTCATGGTCAAACTAAATACGTTAGTTTGTGATTGTCTTGTAATGTCCTTATTTCTCCCTCAGTTAAAAATACAATTTTGCTGGAGATGGTTAGCTTATTTATCAATTACTTACTATCAAGACCTGAAATATATTGTTCCATGCTTTCCAGGCTTTACTGTTTCAAATGAGAGTTCAGATGTCATTGTGATGTGCTTGTCTTTGGAGTTGAGTAGGAAATTTTCTGTTTTATTTTTTGACACTGGTTCTTTACTTTGTATTTTTTACATTATAGACACAATCTGTGATATGGGGAGGTCCTTCTCTGGTGACGTCCATTTAGGCAAGTAAATGCCTTTCAGTGTTTGTCACTTTTTTCTCTTTATATTAAGTTTTCTGTAGTCATTTCACTCAATATGTTCCCTATGCCTTTGTTTTTATCTCAGCTCTTCTATATCCTATGATTCTTGGTATGGGTCTCTTCATCACAAGCGAGAATTCTTTGACATTATATTCATGATAATTTTCTTTTACCACTAATGTTTCAATACTGTTTCCACTTCAAACTTGATCCAGGATATCTTTCTTCTGCTTTATTGAGACTATTGCTAATTTCTTTGTACTGAGGATTGTATTTGATACACTGAAAATTTAATTCCCAGCATTTCATTTGTGTTTTTTCCTTTATTCACCTTTTCTGCTGTGTAGCTGATTGTTTTATCCATCTTGTTTATGATTGCCTGTGAATCAATAGCTTTCCTCCCTATAGCCTTGACTGAATAAATATTTAGTTTGTATCTTTTCTGGAGATTCATCATTTTTGAAATCTTCACTCAACATTTTAGCAATTTAGACCTTTGAGTTGAATCCTTGAGGGAATTATGATCCACTGGGGACATCATTTCTTATTGATTGTTATTGCTCTTGTGTTTCTTTGTTATGATTCCTGACTACTGACTTAAGTATCCATTTGGTTTATTTGAGGGTTTTCTAAACTTAGCAACCTACACTCAAGGATTTACTGCCCAGAATCACTCAGAGAACCACTCAGCTTTAAGGAATTGGGAGATCTCCAGCAATTTTATGAAGCCTGTAACACACTTGTTCCCTACCATATCTCCAAAATAGGTGCTCAGTAGGTTTCTTAATCAGAACATGGACATGATTAGTTAGCACATTTTTCACATGGGAGCACAAATATTCCCTTCTGAAAACATTAAGCTTTATTAATTGATATGAAATGTAAAGACTGGAAGGCAGAATCTGCTGATACAGAATTGTATCCAACATTAGTGAGAAGGGAGCATTCTCAGTTTCCACAGTTGGAAATCAGATATGGAGACTTCAGAGGGAGATGTGGCCCCAGAAACAAAGGGAAGAAATATCACGTTTTTCATCCTTTGCTGGTCCTAAGTGTGTGGATTCTGAGTATGTGAAGTTCATGTCTCTTTGTGTGTATCTATATGTGTATATGTACATGTGTATATGTGCATATATGTGTATGTATATGTATGTGATGGATGGGTCGGTGTGGGTGGGTCTGTATGTATGACAGAGACAAGGGAAAAAAGTAAAAGAAACTAGGGAAGAAAAGACAGCAGGAAATGGAAGGGGAAATGGAGAAGGTTAGTGCATATGGTCAAAATATATGATATAATAGAAAAACACAGCTTTTGAGAAAATTGTGTACAATGAATTTACATCAATAAAATATTTTAAGAGTCAGCAAGATTGATCAGATGGTAATGACATTAGCCACCAAGCCTGATGACAAGCCTGAGCTTGATCCTCAGAACCCAAATGACAAAGAGACAATCAAGTCCACGTGTCCTCTGACCTCCACAACTATGCCATGTCACATTTGCCCCTAGAAACATGCACAAAAATACACACAGACAGTGGTAATGAATTAATTAAAATGTAATAAAAGTTAAAAGAATTTATGGAAAGGAAAAGAAAAAAATAGAAGAAATGGCCACCAATAAGGAACTAAGAAAAGCACAACAGAATCTAGAAAAAGCTGGAAACACTCTTTCCACAGCCTCCAACATCAATACAGTTTGTCATCATCATCACTTCAGCCCATAAACTCCTATGATGGACACCAGAACTCCAGAACTATAAAAGATAAATCCCTCATAGTCAAGCAACAGAGTTTTGGGTTATAGGTTACCGAAAGAATAGAAAAATAATACTGAGTTCTCCATTGTATTTTCATATAAAAAAAAAGTAAGAGACATCGACCCATCATATTTTGCTGGTCTCTGCAAACATTTTCATCAATGTTTCAGGCTCACTGACTCTCAGCCAAAAGGGGGAAGTGGAAGTGTGCAGGTCCAGGGCTGTGTGAGGTGCAGGCAGCTGGTGAGACTCTCAGAGGAGGTTTTTGTTGGAGACTGAAGCACTGTGGGAGGAGCACTATAATACTGCAGACAGTAGTAATCTGCCAGGTCTTCAGCCTGGACACTGCTGATGGTGAGAGTGAAATCTGTCCCAGATCCACTGCCTGTGAAGCGATCAGGGACCCCAGTGTACCGAGTGGATGCTAAGTAGATCAGCAGTTTAGGAGCCTGCCCTGGTTTTTGCTGGTACCAGGATAAGCCGTTTTTCTGGAGGAAGCTTGAATAAAGACTCTGACTGGACTTGCAGCTGAGGGTGACCGTCTCTCCCACTGACACAGCCAGGGAGGATGGAGACTGAGTCATAACGATGTCTGCACAGGCACCTGCAATCAGGAAAACAAGTGATCATGCATAATAAAAAAAAAACCAACAGAATTTAAAACACATGAAATTTGTCATTTGGTGTCCTTGTAATGCCATATTGTCAGAGTATTATTGCATAAAAATATTACACCGTGGCACACATTGTAAATTTTTTATATACAAAGAAATGACTCTAAAAAGATTATAACACTTTTCAATTTCTTACCAGACACCCAGAGCAGAAGGGACATGAGGACCTGGATCTGTGACTCCATCCTGCTCCCCCTGCCTGTCTAATGCTGCTCAGTATTAAAGATCTGACTGTAAAGATCTGGTTTATAAATTCTGAGTAGCTGGGCTGTGCTAGAGGTGCCCATGCAAAGCAGTCAGGAAATACAAAGGCAGATGCCTGGGCAGTGTGTGTGACAGTAGCTGGTGTCAATCACAGGCAAATATACCATCACAAAGATCATGAGAAATCACTGAAAGATATTGGCTTATAGCTCTCCAACAGAAATCTACTAGGATCTCTAATAATAGAAGCTTTGCTTAAAATCCAAGACATATGTAAATCAGGTGATTGTGCAGAAACATTAGGAGAGCTATCTCAAATTGACAGTCCTAGGGAAATGATTTGTTCAAAAAATTACAACAACAAATTAGGAAACAGAGTAAGAAAACATGCAATAAAAGAAAGGAAGTACGGAAGGAAGAAAAGAAGAAAGCCAAAAACAAGAGAATTAATCCTAATTATTTTCATTGTCTCCCATCTCCAAAACAACTCTTACAGTAAGGACAAGGAACAGTGCCTTGGGCATTTGGGTTCCAGTTTCTGGGCCAAACACTGAAGACAGATGTAAAGAGAAGCCCATAATCACTCTGTGGAAATCCTGGGGACATTAAATTAAACCTGAGATCAGAGGAACTTTAATCTCAAAGCAAAGTTAAACCCAACAGAAACTAACTAATTGGATTTAATAAGATTGAGAAAAAGGAGTGTGTCCTGGATCAGATGACAAGGGACATTGGCTCCACCAATTGGCTGTAATCCAAATGTCATCAGGAGCAGAGGAAGCAGTGAGCTGTGAGCATGGGATAAAGAAGGAGGCTGGAAACCTAACTTAGAAGGAACAGGCATCACTGAGGAAAAAGCAGGTCTCTCCATCTTCTCACTCCAAAGCCAATGTTGAGTCCACATGAAGTCTTCACAAATGGAGGAACATTTAACCCTGTAACCAGTAACACCTCAGATTCCACACTTCCTCTCAGTCAGCATCCAGCTTAGGAGTCCCAGTTTAGTCTGTGGACAGAGTGACAGATATCCTGGCAATGTCCCTACTATGAAACCCAGGGCAGATAATGATACTGGACTTTGTGTCCCTCTGGACACTCACCATACCTTCTACTCCACACAGGACCTACAGCTTTTGAGAAAAACCTCAGGTTAGCTGCGAAGTGAGGCTGTTTCATAATCAGCATTTCCTTTCTCTGTGGCACCTGAATGGAGGTACTGACAATGTGAGGGAAAGTCAGAGATTTCTGTTTCCAGGTATTTGACAGGTAGAAATGGCTCAGACCCTGATATCTTTGAATAGTATCATTGTATTTGAAGAAACTGAGTGAAGTTCAGTGCTCTCCAATCAAGGACTGCAGTACATTGCAGCATGACTGTCCCCACAAAGCCCATGCAGTAAATCCATGGTTCCAGACTGGTTTTTTTTGTATGTTTGTTTGTTTTTTGGTTTTTGGTTTTTTTTAGTGGTGGTGGTGGTGGTGTTTTGGTTTGGTTTGGTTTGGTTTTTGGTGGTGGTGAAACATGAATGAATCAGGGCTACTAGGAAGGTTTGAGGTCACTAACCCTGTGCTCATGTGGAGAACTATGTGTCTGTGATCTCCTCCTCTTTCACTCCACAAGATGCTCAGCTTGTCTTCACACACTCCTGTCCAGATGTGCTGCCTCACCACAGACTCACACAGAACCTTCCTCCCATGGAGAAGAACCTCCAAAACTAAGCCAACATTAAATTCATTATTTCCTATTCTTCTAGTGGTTAAAAGAGTGATACACACAGAGAGCTTCACCTTTTCCGTGTAATTCAAAGCAAGAGATGCTTAAGTTACTGCACAGCTGAACAACACTGCAACACTCACTTCAGGTGACATTAGTGAGATTTTCACTATTGCTTCTCCAACTCTGAGGGCAATGTCCCTGGGATATTGATGTGGATTGCATTCTTGTATCACACTGTTACCACAGCCTGCATGGCTTTCTCTATTGGTAAGTGTGGAAGATCATTCTATCCTCTATCTTCTTCAACTTCATTATTAAACATCCCAGTGATTTCATTTTAGGGATCTTTAACTT
>CABHPH010096020.1:0-10297 GCA_902168325.1 Peromyscus nudipes
TGCCACTGGTAGATGCAGAGAGGAACTCTGCCCAGGAAGGTGCTGGAGGGACAGCTAGGCGGCCTCGCTCAAAGGGCAGTTCACTGTGGGGGTAAGGAAAAGGATGTCACGGAGCATCTTAAATCCCTCCTGTCCCAGCCAGAGGTGGCTTTGGAGGACGATCTTCAGCAGCAGAGTCTGAAGAGAGTGGCTCCAGAGTTTATCAAGCAGCGCAGGTCCCTTCTCGAACACCCAGGGCCTCCGCCAGAACGGCACTTTGGCTGTAAGGGGGCCTGCTTCCTCCCTCCCATCTTTCTCTGAAAAAGAATGTGGAGGCTTTGTTCTGAGCTGGTCACCTAGTAGGGGCTGAGCTGGGGAAATGGTCCACATTCTCCAGGTAACTGGCTAGCCAGGACATGGTCTCACTGAGCCCCACGGTGCCTGTCTGCTCCCTCGGTGAGGCTCCAGCTTCAGGTAACCCTGAGAAGTCCTCTCGTTTAATCCGCTCTGGTGTGGCCTCGATGATCTGCTTGGCTAGTGAGATCATGTCCACCTGGGTGAAGAGGGATGTGTGAACTCTTTAGTGTTTGAGCACAGCCTTAAGCCTCCCCCCCAACCCCTTCATCTTTCTAGGTAGCATCAGGCACAGGCCCCAGGAACTGCTTTCCTGATCACTAATTCTGAACTGAAATTGCTCATTCTTCCTGACTGATGCCCTCTGAGGGACACAGCCCTCCATGCTGAAGTTGTGGAGAACACAAGATGTGAAGGATGAAGATCTTAGCACCCTTCCTCATTACCCACTGTCCCTCTTGGACCTGCTCCATGCCACCCGACCAACCTCTGCCTCCACAGGTGTAGCCCACTCCACTTCAGGTCTCCAAGAACCAGCCAAGGTCTTAACCACAGAACACTCTGGTGAATAGATAACTGTGAGGCACATAGCACTTCCTGCTTGGCCGTAATCCATGATGCTGCCTTTGTGGAGGTTTGGGTTTGGTTTGGTTTTGAGACATTGTCTCACTATGTAGCTCTGGCTGTCCTGGAACTCACAGAGATCCTCCTGCCCCTGCTTCCTGAGATGGAGTTCTTGTTTTTTTGTACAATTACACTCTGTCTTTCTAAAGCCAGTATATCCACAGGTCCTAGCACTTATCTATACTTGAAGATTCACCTCCCGGCATGTGGCCCACACCTTTAATTCCAGCACTCAGGAGGCTGAGGCAGGCAGATCTCTGAGTTTGAGGCCAGACTACAGAGTGAGTTCCAGGACACCTGAACTACATAGTGAGACCCTGTCTTGGAAAAAAACCAAAAGAACCTTTCATGGGTCAACAAGTAATTGCAACAGCACAGTTCTAAGTGAAGATACGCCCCAGAATTCTTAACCTCTTCCACCTCATGACTGTGGAATCAAGAAGTCTGGAAGGAGCTAAGCAAAGGGTCCTATACCTCTATCCAAATAGTAAATGGTCTTTCTTCTAAAACTGAAGCCAGGCTGATTCTGCTTCATGGAAATCGGTGTCACCCCACCTCTGCACCTCACTCCATTCCTAGCCTTTATAAATCTAATCCCATCAACAGAAATAGTACCGGGATCACGTCCACAGCTGGTGGGCTGTCGACATCCTCTGGAGGAGCTGCATCCTTCTGGGCTAGTGGGAGGCCAGAAAGGGAGGGAACAGACTCTTTGGAGTTAGTGGCTTCATAGTCCATGAGGAGTAAGGGTGTCTCAGGGGCACCAGAAGAAAGCTGGCTTGGGATCATCTCCATAGTCATTTCAGAGGCCAGCAGAGGAGGAGCCGGAGGAGGACTGCCATCTGGGGCACTTGAGTAGGCTGATGTGACAGAGAAGGTGCCATCTGACAACTCGGAGGGCGAAGAGACGCTGCTCAGACCTGAGAGGAGGGCGGAATGGGTAAGGACAGCGGGAGCTGCAGGCTACCCTCGAGTCTCCCAACTCAGCTCATCTCAGTTTCTCAACCCTTTAAGACTTGTTTTATGTATGACATTTTTTCTTTTCCCAAATATATGTCCATCGTGAGGTACTATGTGGGTGCTGGGAACCGAACCTGGGTCCTCTGCTAGAGCAGCTCTCCAGTACCTTCCCTGCCTGTTCTGGGTCCTGTTCTCTCACTGTCTCTCACCCTTTGCTTTGCTCTGGACATTTTTTTGGCCACGTGCCTCTGAAAAGACCCAAAGCTCTCACCAGTGTCTGGGCTAGAGGAGGGTGGAGATAGAGCAAGTGCGTGCTCAACTGAAGGCTCCTGTCTCTGCAGTTCCTCAAGGCAGCGGGCAAGGCGCACATGACCCCGAGAATGCGCCACAGATAGGGGTAGACGGCCCAGAGAGTCAGGAATGCTCAGCGCTTGTCGGTTCCAACAGAAAAGGAGCACAGCAGCTTCTAAGTGTCCCAGAGCACAGGCCCACATCTAAGGAGAGAAGGTGGAGGTGAGGCCTGTCCTTTTCCAGGGAGCCAGTCCTCAGGCCCTGGCGCACCCTGGTATTTTCCTGCATTCCTCAAAGGATCATTCCTTCGAAGCATCCTTTCCCATTGCTTATTGCCCTGAGGGAACATGGAAACAACGTCCTCACCAGAGGGGTGCAAGAGAAATGGTCCACGTTGAGCGGGTCAACCTCTTGCTCTAAGTCCAAGCTTCCAGTTTCCACACTCCTAGAGGTTAGGGTAACAAGAAAGCCCAGTCGGGGGGAAAAAAATGGGACAAAGTAGGAACATTAGAAGCAGAAGGGCTGGAAGTGACTGTCAACTTAAGTTGGTCAAGAAGTCAGTGTCTTAAGTCAGGATATTAGGAGTCCTCCAAACACCAATCTTCCCAAGTGCACGCCTTCCCACAGTGACCCAGATTCTTCCAGGCAGAGATCCAAGTTCTTACCCTTTGGTGCTTCAGTCTCAATAGTTGCCCAGTGCCCCCCACTTCCCCCAGCACTCCCCCAACCCTGGCCGCCCCTTCTCACCGCCACTGGCTCAGAGTCTCAATGAGTCGAGCGTAGCCCTGGGCAGCAGCCAGATGCAGAAGGCTCATGCCCCGGAAGGGGCTTCTGTGGATCAAACGTTCAGGATCCCTCCAAGTGGAACGTGGGATCATGCTCTCTACCAACACCACCACACGTGCCTCGAAACCAGGGCCCTGGCCTTCATCCTGCAGTACACACACACCCATATGCAGAGATTTGGGTATTTGGTCCTGCAGGTTATCTTCCCAGCTTCAGCTTTTAGTTCTCTCTCTTTCTTTATACACACACACACACACACACACACACACACACACGCACGCACGCACGCACGCACGCACACGCACACAAAACCACCTTTCCCACTCCAGGTTTGCATTACCACTGTAGATCGCTAGTTCCCACAGTTTGAGTCCCTATGTGGCCTCACTATCCCCAACCCCTCAGCTCACGCCTAGCACTTCTGGAGCTGACCTTACACACCACTGCCATGTTGTGCTTCCATACTAGCACTGACTGGTGCCATGTCCACAGATGGTTTTCTCCCGCGGGAGCCAGAGTCTTCTCTAAGCCCCCAGCCCTTTTCCTTCAGAGACTCAGAACCCACAGAGCCCTTAGGCTCAACATTCCTGATTCCTCCCCCTCCCTCACCTTCACCTCCACCCTTCTTCAGATCAGAAATAGTCCCAAGCCTGTCATGCTGAGAGGGCGCCCAGAATAGCCACTCTTGCCACAGAGTGGGGGTGGCAGCAAGGTGATATCAGGAAGAAGAAGAGCACTGGTGATGAGCTAGGCTGGGATAGGTGAGTGAGTAGCGTCATCCACTAGAACCACTCTCCTTGTGGAGATCCCCACTGTAGACCACAGTCTTTGTTGTTGAAGTACCTGAATGGGAGGAGCCTCTGGACCCTGGCCAGGTGCCTGCCCAGCTGCTGCAATCTCTGCCATCCGCTTCTCCATTTGCTCCAGCCGCTCCAGGATGGACATCCGGAACTGGCTGTCTGTGGGGTGGGCATGAGAGGCTGAGTGGACAGGATCTAGGTGACGCTAGTAACACTACTCGTGTTATATATATATATATAATATATCTTATTATATATATATATATAATATATCTTATTATACACAAGATCTGAGGGATGAAGAATGGGATGATCGAACTTTCTCTTCCCCTACACAACAGCCTCCTTACTCACTCATCTACATAGAACTCACCAAGAAGACTCAGCTCTTGAACTAGGGCTGTTAATTTCACGCATAGACTAAAACCAGGATTAAGAACCAAGGCTGTTTCCTTCAAGACAGACGTATCAGGAATTCCCCTGTGCCCATCCAGTTCTCAGCTAACCAAGCCACATATTGGCATGTCCTCCTCCAGACTTTTCCTAAACAGAATGTACCCTAAGTTCTTGTTCCAGATACTGCCTTTGTCCCCACGATGGGCTGAAATACTCCAAGGTCCCCCTTCTAGGTTAACCACTACCCCCAAAGAACTCGAAGACTCTAGCTTGAAAAGCATCACCTACTCCAGCAGATCTCTATAGCTGTCCACAGAGGATGGTTGGGAAGGGAAGGTGACAGAGATGGATAGCCGTGTTCACTCTCCCTCCTCCCAACTCCATACACAAATACACACACACACACACACACACACACTTATGCACACACAAACACAAGCTGTATCTGTTCCCTCTTGAGATCAAATAAGGACAAGGAAAGGAAGTGAGAGGGGACCAGAGCCTAGAGAAAACAGGCACAGGACAATAGTGAAGACTGGGCATGTTCCACAATGCCGTTATAGAAGGGGATGATGAGCAGAAATGCAGGACAGAGAGGGGAACAGGTCCAGGAAAGTCCCAACCAAGCAATTAGAAAAGAAAATAGGCAAGACCAGATAAAGTTCAAAGAAAACTGGGAAGAGAGACGACCCAGCAGAGAGATGGCATAAAGATTTTCTAAAATAAAAAGACAGAGAGATGACCAGCCAGAGCAGGGCAAAGCAAAACTGAGAATGCTATCGAGGTCCAAAGACAGGTCGATTAAAATCACAGACAACCCAACACACCTGCTCAGGCTCTGTGACAAGGATGACCACCCAGGAGTGAGGCAAGAGCAGGAAGGAGAGCCTCTGGGAGGAGGAGGGATGGCAGGGATGGCAGTAGAATTGAGAGGAGCGACAGATAAAAGCACACCATGGTGAGAGAGCAGCAGGGCCAGAGGGAGTTCTCAAAGCCCAGGAGAGGAAAACAAGCAGAAGGAGCAGAAGCAGGACCGACTAAAACGCATAGCAGGTAGAGATGTATGCACGCCTGTATGGGGGAGAGGGCACTTAGTAACGGCCCTGTCAATGGTATTGCACATTTCCATTTCTCTGCGCGTGCTTCTCTTTAATTTCCAACATCCATTCCTATAATGAACACATCTTTACCCCCCAAAGAAAAACATAAAAATAAAGGACCTATAGTTTTCTTTCTTTTGATTTTTATTTTACGTGTATGAGTGTTCTGCATGTATATCTGTGCACCACTTGTGTGCCTGATGCCCAGAGAGGCCAGAAGAAGGCATCCGATCCCCTGGAACTGGAGTTACAGATGGTCCTGAGGCATCCTGTAGATGCCGGGAATCAAACCCGGGTCCTCTGCAAGAGTACTTAGTACTCTTAAATACTGAACCATATCTTCAGCCTGAAGACCTCAAAGTTGAGATCCTCCTACTCCGACCTCCAGAGTAGCTAGAATTACAAGTATACACAACTAAGTGAGTTTGAGGCTGGCCTAGATTATATGAGACCCTGCCAAAAAACAAAACAAGGGGCTGGAGAGGTGACTCAAGGTCATCGTAAGTACAATGGCTACTCTTCCAGAAGACCCTGTTTGATTCCCAGCACCCACATTGTGGTTTTCAATGGGTGTAACTCCAGTCCCAGGGGATTTGACGCCCTCTTCTGGCCTCTGGGGGTACACAGACACATATGTAGGCAAAACACCCATACATATTAAAAAAAAAAAAAGCTAGCTCCAAAATTCACAGGAATAAGGACAGTTTGCTACCACATTAAAAAAAAATGACCAACGCAAAAAAAAAAGATAAAAAATTTAAAAAGCCAATGGTGGCACACACTTTTTAATCCTAGCACTTAGGAGGCAGAAGCAAGTGGATCTCTGAATTCAAGGCCAGACTGGTCTACAGAGTGAGTTCCAGGACAGCCAGGGTCACACAGAGAAACCCTGTCTCAAAAAACAAAACAAAATGAAAGACAACAAACAAAACACCATGGAGCTGAGCGTGGTGGCACACGCCTGTAAACCCAGCACTCTGGGAGGCAGGGGCAAGAAGAAAACAGCAAGTGTGAGGCCAGCTTGATCCACAAAGAAGTTCCAAGCTAACCAGGGCTACATAGCACAACCCTTTCTAAAAACACTAAACACACACACACACACACACACACACACACACACACACACACACGACCAATGGCAACAGTAGTAATAGTGGGCTTTAAAGGTGTCCTTGAAAGATAGAGGAAGCATGTCATACTCAAACATGCCATGCCTAAGACCTTGGGTCAAAGGGCTCAGTACTTACCATCCAGTGACAACCAGTCAAGCTGTGTACTAGGCAGAGACAGGAACCGGCGGGCTCGATACTCAAAGAGCACAGAAGCAGAGAGGGGCCCCTCCCGCCCCGCCACCTGCAAAGACACCAGCCCTACCTCGTGGGCTGGGGAGAACAGGTCAGGAAGAAGGGCTCTTTGCCTGGCCCCTTTCCTGGCTGATGAGCTGCATTAGAGCCAGTGATGATTGGTCTGTATTTTTCCCGTTCCCCTGCTGGGGGCCCAGAGACCCCTAGATTTAGTGTGTAGCCTTTGCTGTAATAGGGAGAGGAGACTATTTACTCAAGAACTTAACACCATCTGTAGACTCTGAGTTAAGGGTATTGCTCAGCATACATGATGGTGGTTACTTTCTTTAATCCTTTAGACCAGAGTTCAGAGGTCATGACCCTTACTGAAATGCAGGAAAGGGAAGCTGTCTGTTCACCAGCAGTGTCCAGTAAGAGCTGTATCCAGAGTCTCAATATCTATCACCCCAGGATAAAACTAACAGGCCTCAACCTCAAGACCAAGGCCTGAGACTTTTCTCCCAATTCCCAGCTTCTCTGGTCTTACTTTCCCTTCTCCTTCACACATGGTTGACCAGGGCTGTGGAGACTAGGAGAGAATACTCTCCCAAACAACGATCCTGCCATCCTGGAGTCTCCCAAGGAAGACAACTGTTGAGTGCTAGGTTGAAGGGATGGGTGGTAGCAAAAGACGGGAAGTCAGTCTAGACCGGTGCTATGCAGAAGAACTTTCTATAGGGACAAGAATGTCCTACATCTAACCTGCTCATCGTGGGAGTCCTAAAATGTGTGGTGGTTAAGCACTTGAAATATGGTCAGTGTGCCTGAGGAAATGAATTTTAAATTCTATTTCAGTTTAATTAAATAGGTACATATAGCTGATGAACTTTCTCCTTGGGTTGGTGTAGAAGACCCTATTGTTCCCAATCTCCATACCAGGACAGTAGCAGCGTAAGACACCAGGCTGGACAAGCGAGGCTGGCACTGCGATGTGATCAAAGACACAGGAGTAATGCTCTGCGGCCTCCGTCCAAGGGCCTGTGATGAGCACCTTGACCCCACCCTGCAGACAGAAGTCAGAGCCACATGACTGGAGTTGGGCTTTGGGTCACTCATTTAGTTAGATCCTTAGAAATTACTACTGTGTGGCAGGTCCTGTGGTAGAGTATAGGGGTTCATCTTTCTGCCAAGTGGTTATTTATCTCATCAGAACTAACTTTCTTTTTCTTTTTTTAAAGAATTTCATGTAGCTTAGGCTGGCCTCAAACTTACTATGTAGTCAAGGATGGCCTTGAATTCCTGATCACCTGGCTGCTGTCTCCTAGTAGTGTGCGCCACCATGCCCAGTAAAAAATCTTTCCCCAGTGCTGATGATCCAGCCCATGGCCTTGTATATGCTAGGCAGATGTTCTACCACTGAGCTACACCCTCAGCCTTTTACTAGAATATTCTGAATCTACCAAGAAACAGAAGTCAGGACCTCCCCAAGAGTATCAGATAACTGACATCAGAAAGTTGTGCTGCTGGACGACCTCACTCCACTACAGTCCCCCTTCCCTTCTTGAAGTAAAGGAGAACTAAAGAACTTCTCCACTGCTGACCACAGACTTCCAGCTGCCCAGAGTCTGAAGTCACATCTCACTGTATATTCTTTTCTCTGGGATCAGTGGCTCCCATGGCCCCCCTTCAAACAGTCACCAAGAGAATGAAGTCCCAGAAGGGGCTCTCAAAACCATGACAATACATGGGCGGGAGACGGGGAAAGGTACGTGGACAAGGACTATGGACATACAGTTTACATAAAAGTTAAGGTTGGGAGAACCAGGGGGATGAAGGACGTGGTAGATCGCCTAGCAGCAGAATACAGGCATTACAAGCTGGGTTTGATCCCTAACATTAAAGATAAACACACAAAAGCCATGAAAACTGAGAGAAAGCAGGTCACAGGCCATGGGGTAAGAGTTAATAAAATTCATTTTGAAAAATGGGAAAACAAATGGGAGAAGAAAAACCCAAGACTCACCTCCGGGTAGGACCACTCTGGGGAGAAGTCTGTGATGGTGTTAAGAGTAGGAGAGAGCTGGGGGGTGGGGGCAGGGATGTTTGGAGCTTCATCACTGATGAGTTCTCCCATAAGGTCTGGGAATGATGAAAGACTGAAGGGCTCTAGCTCACTGGTGCCACCAGGGCCCCCAAACAAGGCTTCTCCTCTTGCTACCCTGCCTGATGGCTGCAAGGCAGCAGGTGAGGATGGGGATGAAGGAGGCGGTGAAGGTACAGGTGGTACAGTTCCCTGGCCCTTGAGTTCCTCCCCACTATCATCATCCTGGATAAAGAACTGGTTTCCTCTTCTCCCACTCGCTCCCAACTGTGAAGGGAGACCTCGAGCAGCTGCCTGGGGCTCCAGGGCAGCAGCAGGTTCCAGGGCAGGACAGGGAGTGTGAGTGCCTTCTGCCTCAGGGAAGTCTGGGTTTACTCCTTGGCCCCCTCCATATGTCTGGCCCCTTTGGGGGCTGTTGAGAAAACGATCAGGGTCAAAGGCAGGGCTGGGAGGAGCTGGGGGGGCGGAAGGTTCAGAACCTACCACCACAGCCAAGCTCACGGAAGGTCTAGGTTCAGCCTGGGGAGCCAAGTGCCTGGTGGGTGTCAGGCCCCCAGCACGCTGCTCTAGCCCCGTCAGGAGGAGGATGGCGGTGCCTCCCCTTGAGGAACTCCCTCGAGAGGTAGGAGGGCTAGGTCTGATCTCTAGGGGTTCTGCAAATCCTGAGGAGGAGGAGGAAGAGGAAGAAGAGGAAGATGGGGAGGTGTGTGCCTTGGGGAGCTCCGGAGGAAGTGGCGCTATGAGGGGTGGAGGCTCAGGGGGCTGGGAGTGGGGCACAGGGGCCAGGGTTAAAGCTCGGGGCTCCACTTTGGGGGAGATGATGCGGTGCTTCGTGCTGCTGCATTTGTGGGTAAGGCTCCCGGAACCTGCAACGGAGAGGAGGAGGAAGAAGAGAAGGGAGGACACAGCCTTCCCCCCCCCCCCGCAGTCTCTTCCTGGAAGCCCCTGTCCCCCCCATAAGTAAACCTAAAGTGTAATACTGATTATGACCACTGGGAGGCATCAGAAGAGAGTCACCCCCTCCCTTCAGTTTCCTCTCAAAATAAACAGGACTAGAGGAACAGAGTAGGGGAGGAGCCCTGGTTTGAGGCAGTGGCTGAGAGCAGAGGGTAAAAGCAGAATAAAGGGCCAAAAGAACCAAGGGGTACTAAATAGGATCAAAGCTAAGGCTGAGTGTAATTGGCAGTGTGGGGTGGGAGGGGGCAGGAATTACGAAAAGTAGTAGGCAGGAGAGTTATGGACTGCCAGGACTGTAGCGTATACATTTCTGCGGCCATTGCTACCAGAAAGGAAGTTCTTTGCTCATCTGGCCCATCTTCCTGGACATGCAAAGACTTGCAAATTAGTATGCAAATTCCATCAAGATGGTTATTAAGCAATGTGGCTAAATGGGAAAAGAGTTCCATAGTCAGGCATCACTTACCAAGGCCCCCACTACAGAGACAAGCATGGGTTCGGGGTGCTGGCTTGGTTGGGTGGGTGTCCAAGATCTGTTGCACCAACTGTTCCACAGAGAATTCCTCTGACCCATTCCCATAGCTCCACTTGATGCCATGAACTACAGGAGATTTTGGGGGAAACACCGTGAGATGTACCTTGATGGTCCCTCTAAAGCCCTGACAC
>CABHPH010096023.1:0-11887 GCA_902168325.1 Peromyscus nudipes
TACTCTTCTAAACACAACCATTTACAAACTGCTTCCTTATAAATTCTACATATTTTCATCCTAAAAGTATCAAAAATGCAAGGTCCACTAAATATCATCCAATCCACTGCACTTGTACAGATGAGGATACTGAGGTCAAGAGAAGGCCAGGCCCAAGTAACACAATGGCAGAGCCTAGAAGAGAGTTCAGATCTCCTATCTTGCATTGTGAAACACAGCACTTTCAGCTAGAGTACACTCCTGCTACTATCTGTATTTGTACGGCAGCCAGGGCTATCTGCGTTGATGGAAATCTATTCAGAAAGTCTGGGAGTAAAAGCTGCCTGGCATTCTTACTAATGATATTCTGAGTGGGAAAACAAGTGATAAAATCAGGAGCAGTAGGTAGCCTGGAAGGCAGAGCAGCAGTCAGATAAACTGGAGCTGCAGTCCCTGGCTCATAGCAGGTACTCAGTAAACACATGAATATGAACCCTCAGTACTAGTGGCTGGCTTTTATCCCAACTGTGAGCACTTTGCCTTCCAGATGTGACATTTGACTTGTAGAGTATGTTGCTCGGCGTCATCTGGCACACAACAACCCAGCACCATAGCACTTTATTCTTTGCATTCATGCTGGGGAAGAAGACACGTGCCGCACTAGGAGACTGCAGGCTACTGCAGAAGCTGTTGGATAGCTCAAAGAGGCCACAGGAACCAGAACTCTAACAATGTGGCAGCGCAGCTATGCAAGCCAGGGAAAAACCACAGCTGCTGACAGGCCTGTCTGGGGAAAGCAATCAGAAATCAGGGTGCTTTTTACCAATGTGAGACTTATGCCATCTAGAAATCTCACTTATGACCACAAACATCAAGAGTGCTCTGTAAACCATAGAGGCTGTTGAAGGATTTGTGGCAGGAAAAAAAAAATAAGACTGTGGGAACACTGGGAACACATTCTTTCCAACCATTCTCTATCCATAGATCTGTCTCCTCCTTTCCTCCCACAGTTTCAAGCAGACTGTTTTCAGCCTGTCCTTCAGATGTTTTAGTTAATCACAACTTCTAATAAAGGTAAGTATAGCAGATTCACAAAGAAACGAGTTACTGAAATGGCGTCAAGGTGTTTTCTCTACACCCCACAGAACATGTCAGAGCTCTTTTGATCTAGCCACATCATCTCACTGTAGTCCAAGAGCAACCCTTTTGGGTGAGTGGTAAGTGTACAAAACCAGGGAAATTCCTGACTCCAAAGACTGCTACCCAGCTTGACCACCTTAATTCCATCCCCAGAACCAAGATGGTGGAAGTAGAGAACCAATCCCCACAATTTTGACCTCCACACACACCATGGCATGAAGACACTTGTACACAAAAAATGTAATTTTAAAGAATTAGAACTGCTTCAGTGCAATGTGAAACTTGAAGTTCCCAATCTATAAAATCTTACCAACTTACTATCAATCTTAAACTTTTAGAGTGATTGCAGCTCTGTACCTATGACATGGTTTGCTTGCTGAGATCATTAAGATTAAAAAAAAAAAAAAAAAAAAAAGACCCACTGGGCAGTGGTAGCACACGCCTTTAATCCAAGCACTCGGGAGGCAGAGGCAGGTGGACCTCTCTGATTTGAAGGCCAGCCTGGTCTACAGAGTTCCAGGACAGTCAGGGCTGTTACACAAGGAAACCCTGTCTCAAAAAAGCAAAAAAAAAGACCCACACGTAGTACAAGTTTTAATAAACATCCCTCTGTACATAAAAATATTTTCTTATTGAACTTTATTACAAAAATAAACATGCATTTTTATGAGGTTTGCTACTAAAATTCCTCCCTGGGAGAGAGAGAGAATGCCTACTCCTCCCAAGGTCCCAACAACAAGTAAGTTTGGAAACAAAAGTTCACTCAGAGGAACCAATGAATTTGTGAGACTTACAAAGCAGTGAGTGTGTGGGGGTGGTGGTGGTAATGAGCAGGAGCTTAGGTGATCTTAAGCAGTCACACTGGGGGGCGGGGTCTGCACCCAGCAGGGATGATTGCTTCCCCAGGGCTGTGTAGATGGAACCCCTCCTCTCATCCTTCACCACCTATATCTTCTAGCCCCTCCGCACAAGATCTTCATACAAATACATTGTATAAAATTCTCAAAGAATTAATAAAAAATATTGTTTAAAAAATACTTGGGAGGCTAGTAGACTAGGGTTTCTTCCTTAGTACACTAAAGTCTAGTGTGCACAGTGGAAGGAAGCAGAGACGTCACGAATCAGAAGCATCCACTACCATTTAGCTCAGGAAGGAGTTCTGCTGTGTTCCTGTGTTTCAGTTGTCACACTGCTGCCGAGCTCTCAAATAAATCATGCTGGGTCTGAGCAAGAGCCCGTTCTGCAGTTTGTTCTCTGCTCAGATAAATAGTGTTCAATTAATTTTTGTCTGAAGTGATCCTTTTTCAAAGTTCTTTTATTTATTTTGGTTTCTTGTGTGAGCGTTTTGCCTGCACTGTGTATGTATGCCACATGGATGCCTGATGCCTGTGGGGGACAGATGAGGGCATCAGATCCCCCATACCATAGCATTGTCTGTGCCTCAAATTTTACACTTTATAAACCAAGGAAGCAGAGGTTCTAAAGATTTAACAATTTATTGAAGGCTTAAAGAAGCCGGTTGTGGTGGCACATGCCAGTAGGATTTGCTGAAGGAGGCAGAGGCAGGAGAACCACAAGTTCGAGACCAGCTGGGCTAAAAATTTATTTGTCTTTTATATATATATATATATATATATATATATATAGATGCTTTAATTGCATGTATGTTTATGTACCATGTGTATACAGTGCAAGGCAGACTTCTTTGAAGGCCACAAGAAGGTGTCAGATCCACTGGAACTAGAGTTAAATATGGCTGTGAGGCGAGGCACCATGTGGTTCTGGGAACTGAATCCGGGTCCTCTAGAAGAACAACCGTGCTCTTAACCACTGGGCCATCATTTCCAGCCCCAGGGGTTCTACTCCTAATCTTTATCATCTAGGGCTGAAAACAGAGACACGAAAACATATAGGAGACCCGCTGGCTGAAATATACTTGTGTCCAAGAACAACAGCTTGTCTGAGATGTTAAATTTCATTATTAGCTCATTTGGGTACATATTCTAAGAAGAGTAAAGTTGCAAAGAAAACTGAATCCATAAGCATAAGATATGATAACGACAGAGCTGCCTAGTGAAGAGAGGAAGCACTGCTGCGAGAGGTTCGTGTAGCTTGAAGATCAAGAAAGCAACGCATGGGAAGCGCCATGCAAGAGGCGAGGGCTCGAGGCAGTCCTCTCGCTAATTTATTTCACACTACCAAAGCATTAGTGATAATATCATCCTTAGGGCCTATGAAGAGAGGGATGAAGAAAGTTGGCTTCTGTATCTGTCTCCTTTTCTATGGTACAGTGTTTTTTTTTAATTTTTTAGATTTATTTTATTGTATTTTATGTAGATGCCTGCATAGATATATTGTCTTTTTAGGATTTGCTTATTTTATTTTATGTATATGAGTGCTTTGCCTTCATATATGTGTACTGTATGTTTGCCTTGTGCCATGGAGGCAAGAAGTGGACACCAATCCCCCATAACTGGGGTTATGCCCCGTTATAAGTTGCCATGTGGGTACTGGGAACCAAGCCCACGTCCTCTGAAAGAGTAACCAGTTTTCTTTTTTTGTTTGTTTGTTTTATTGAAAATAAATATTTTCATACAGTATAGTCTGATCACGGCTTCCTCTTTTCTCCTCACATACCCTCCCCACCCACCAAACTCCATGCCTTTTTTCCCCTCTCTCTTTAGAAAACAAACAGGCAAATACAACACACACACAAACAACAACAAAAAAAACATAAAAACATAACATCAGAAGCTGTAATATACAAACAAAAGACCAGTCAGGTTTAAAAAAAAAAAAGCCCAATCAAAGCAAATATGAGGCAAAAAGTCTACAAAAAAAATGCCATTTAGTTCACTTTGCATTGGCCATCTACTGCTAGGCATGAGGCCTACCCTTAAGTGTAGTTTATATACCCAGTAAGACTCCATTGGCGAGAACTAATTTTTCCTTTGTGAGTGGTTGGCAATTGGAGATAGCTTCTGGGTTATGGATGGGAGCCAGTGTCCACTTCTCTCTCTCAGCACTGGGGGCCATGTGCAGCCAGTGTTCTTAACCATCCGTCAAGTCCCTGGCATATTTATTGTCTTTTGTGTTCAAGACAAATATATCATTCCTACTTTAGATACTTGGGAATTTTGCACAAGAGTGTGGTTAGTAGTCTTGGTTTTCCCTTCCATTTCATATCTAACATTGGTTTATTTATCTAGCAAGTGTACACTGAGTTTCTTGGAGTTACTACATTCTTAATTTGGACTCTTACTTTTATAGCTGTTTTAACTGTGTATAGGACTAGCCCCTGAGCCAAACAGCCACCACTTCTTCAGAAGTTCTACTGAGTCCAGAAACTCAATTATTGCTGTGAATGGGCACTAAATACATGTTGCAAATTATAATTTTAAAAAACTTCAAGAAGGAAAATGCGGGGCCAGAGAGATGGCTCAACAGATCCGAGTATTTGCTGCTCTTGTAGGGCATGTTTGGTTCCCAGCACCCAAAGGCAATTCACAGCCATCTGTGAGTCTAGTTCACAACCGTCTGTAAGTCTAGTTCTGGAGGGTTTTCTACACTTTTCCTGCCTCAGCAGGCACTGCACACACATACACACATATGATATATATGCTCACAATCAGGCACACACACACACACACACAAACACACACACACATAAATAAAAATATTTAAAAGGAAGTAGGATGAACCAGGCATTGTGGTGGTATTGTGTTCCCCAAAATATTGTGCACACTAATAAACTTATCTGGGGTCAGCGACGAAAACAGCCACAATATTAAACATAGAGGTTAGGCAGTGGTAGCACACACCTTTAATCCTAGCATTCCAGAGGCAGAAATCCATCTGGATCTCTGTGAGTTCAAGGCCACATTGGAAACAGCCAGGCACGGTGACTCACGCCTTTAATCCCAGAAAGTGAACCTTTAATCCCAGAGAGTGATGGCAGAAAGCAGAAAGATATAGAAGGCATGAGGACCAGAAACTAGAAGCATTTGGCTGGTTAAGCTTTCAGGCTTTGAGAAGCACAGTTCAGCTGAGATTCATTCAGGATGAGGACTGAGAGGCTTCCAGTCTGAGGAAACAGGATCAGCTGAGGAATTGGCGAGGTGAGGTTAGCTGTGGCTTGTTCTGCTTCTCTGATCTTCCAGCATTGACCCCAATACCTGGCTCCAGGTTTGTTTTTATGAATAAAAACTGTTAAGATTCATGCTACAAGGCATGGTAGAACATTCTTTAATCCCGGCACTTGGGCGGCAGAGGCAGAAAGATTTTTGTGAGTTTGAGGCCAGCCTGGTCTACGGAGTGAGTTCCAGACCAGTCAGGGCTGCTCAGTGAGACCCTGTCTCAAAATGAAGAAAAAAAAGGTAAAAGTTATCATGGCTTTTAAGAGGTTCTCAGATGACAACTGTTCACACTTTTTTTTGTTTGTTTGTTTGTTTGTTTGTTTTCGAGACAGGGTTTCTCTGTGTAGCTTTGGAGCCTGTCCTGGGACTCACTCTGTAGACCAGGCTGGCCCTGAACTCACAGAGATTTGCCTGCTTCTGCCTCCCAAGTGCTAGGATTAAAGGCATGCGCCACAAGCTCTGTTCACACATTCTTAAGCGAAAGTATTTCTTCCACACAGCATATTTACTCATTATAAATCCATGAAGATTTATTTTATGGTAGGTTTCCACTGTGTAAATATATTTGTCCATAGTAATTTGTAGCTATTTATAAAACCTGTAAGAAAGAGTTCTTGTCTGATTTTCAGTCACATGTAAGATAATAACAAAAAAAAAAAAATAAAACCCACAGGGACATATGAAAGGTAATATTGATGCCATTTCAATCATTAATCATCATGGAAGAAGACATTTTATTACACTTTCCTTGTAGCAAAAGAAGGCAGAATACTTTTCATATGAAAATATTGCTGACATAAAAATGTATAGAGAATAACATGAACTCTCGGGTACTTCTCTCTCTCTCTCTCTCTCTCTCTCTCTCTCTCTCTCTCTCTCTCTAATATCCTTGATTTTCTTTTCATTATTTTGAATCACATTGGTTTACCCTAAGTTATACATTAAAATATCATTTGCATAGTTTGTATTTCATAATTTTATATAAATGCTACCATATTGTTTCTATTAATATCTTTTATATGAGATTATGTTTATTGGTGATACTACGTGTGGCTCTAAGTCATCTCCTTTTATTTCTATACAGATTTTATTGCATCACCTTCCGTAATGTAGTTATCTAATTACCTGCTTGTTGTTTATTTCCAAATTTCCAATTTTTTCCTTCCGCCAAGCAATGCTAGTAAAAGTATCTTGGCAGCTATGTGGGTACATGTCCACCAGAGAAATCACTAAGCCTTAGTGCACACACTTGAACTACATTTGATATTAGCAAACGAGTCATTAAAGACTCATACCAACTTATGCTCCCAGTAGCAGGGAATGACACAGTTCTTTCTTCATGTCCTTCCCAACACTTGGTATTTTAAAAAATACACACAGATTTTTAAGCTAGTAAACCTCATAGATAGATGCCTATTTTGCATCAGATCCTGGTATCTTGAAATCACTGCAGCTGTACATGTACAGAGATACTCATATCTTTTCTATATTAGCCTCCAAAGCTAAATTCTAAAATGCCATTAGGACTTTTCCTTCCAACACATTTATTCTGTTCGTAAAAGCACAGTCTACTAAGTTACTTGCCTATTTATCATGTGATAGCTCATAACTTGCTACCTGAAAAGGTGCACTCAGAGTGCACTACAAGCTATTAGCCAAGGGAACTCAGCCCACCATGTTCTTCTCAGGCTTGAAATTGTTCTCTTCATTGTGATTCTGCCCCACGCTGACTCTCCCATCTGCTCTGCAGACTGGCCGCATTGGCTTATTTCAGGAGTAATCAAATTAGTGTTTCCCTCTCAAATATTTAGATAAAATTTATCATGGAAATGCTTTCCATTTTGTTTTGTTCTGCATTTCAGGCATGTTTAAGTTAGCTTAAGGAGCTTATCTTTACAAAGTCCAACCACTGACTGTTCTCCATATGCATCATTAGTCCTAGTCTGTGGAAACAAGCTAACAATATTTCCTCAGAATTAAATGTGTTTATTTATACATGTGAAAAATCAAGTGATCAAGTAGCAGCAGGTAAGCCCTCACAAAATACCAAGGAAACAGGAGATTTGAATAGTCCATGAAATTTTAACAAACAAAATGAATTTTGAATTAGAAAGGAATAAATTGGGGCTGGAGAGATGGCTCAGCAGTTAAAAGAACTGGTTGTTCCTCCAGAGGACCTGGGTTCAATTCCCAGCACCCACATGGTAGCTCACAGCTGTCTGTAAGTCCAATTCCAGGGGACCCAACAACCCTCACACAGACACACATACAGGCAAAACACTAATGCATATAAAAATAAAAATAAATCATTTATAAAAGAAAGAAATTGTTTTCTTTTTATTTTCCCCCATTAATTTAGAGATTAAACCTAGGTCTTTGCACATGCTAGCTGGATGTTGTACTACTGAGCTACACTCTGAGACCTAAAATGTATTCACATTTTTAAAGAAAAATAAACCATCAGGTTGTCTGTCAGGTCTATCAACTTACTTTTGGGTAATATAAATAAGTTAAGTTTTGTTCTTAATACTATTTGTTTTCTACATGTTTTATCCCATAAGACTCCTTCCCAGATGACCATCCCAAAACATTGTGCAGAGGGAGAAGTCAGTGGCATATAGTAAAAATAACATGTTTGCTGTGTGATTGCTCACTTGACTGCAGAGGCTGCTGCCCTGCAGAAAGGAGGTCCCAGTATTTTTTTACTTACCAGTAATAGGCACTTTTCTCAGAGGTCCGTGACTGATACTGGATTGATTTCTTCCTAACCCCTGACCAAAATCACAGACCTAATTTCGTTTCAAGTGGAGTATTTCTTCTCACTCACCTTTTCTAAAATACACTCTGAATGTCTTCTCTTCTTAACAGAATATTATCACCCAGATAGTGACTTCTCTAACATCTATATATTCTATATTGTGAGAACAATGCATTGTTTTGGAAATCTCAACAATAATATTTACACCTCAGCCAACATAGACATAAAAACTTGAATACACATTTTATTTCTCAGGTAATTATCTAGAGATAAATTAAATATTCATTAACTAGTTCACTGATGGTGCCTCCTTAAGAGCTCAAAATAAAGACACAAAAAGGTACTTACCTTGTGATGGATGCACACTAAGTTAAAAACAAACCCAATGTTGCAAAAATGGAAAATTCAATCAAGTCCTCCCCCCTCTACCTTAAGATGCAAATTCTAGCTCCTAAGTGGAATATAAAGAGATCATTAGGTCTAGCACTCCCAACTAAGAGACTTTAGCAAAAGCAAGTGATAATTCAAACAAACATATGTAGCTAGGTACTTTCCAAGGGCAGTATGGAAGTGGACTTTTTCATGGCTATCTAAGGCCTGAAACTGCTTTAATTGCAAAGCAAAGACACTTTTGAGCAAAGCACTACTTTATCAACGTTTTTAAAAATTTGGTTATGATCAGACCTATCCCCACCCTCTCTGTCACATACATACAGTCAGGAAGCAAAATTTAAGATAAAGCTAGGCAGTGGTGGCACATACCTTTAAACCCAGCACTCATGAGACAGATCTCTGTGAGTTCAAGGCCAGCCTGTCTATAGAGTGAGTTCCAGGACAGCTAAGGCACAGAGAAACCCTATCTCAGAAAACAAAACAAAACAAAAAACCTGAAGATAAACATTTAAGTGAAAGTATTTGTAGTTCTGTCTTAGGGTTTCTACTGCTGTGATAGACCACCATAACCAAAAGCAACTTGGAGAGGAAAGAGTTTCTTGCATCTTACCACTTCCAGGTCACATTCCACCACTGAAGGAAGTCAGGGAAGGAACTTAAGGCAGGAACTGATGCAGAGGTCATGGAAGACTGATACTTGCTGGTTTGTTCCCTCCTAGCTTGCTTAGAGTGCTTTCTTATAGTCCTGAGGACCACCTGTTCAGAAGTAGTACCACCCACAATGGGATGCACCTCCCATATCAATCACTACTAATTAAGAACTGCTCCACAGACTTGCCTACAGGCCAAGCTTATGGAGGCATTTTCTCAGTTGAGAGTCCCCCTTCCCAAATGACTGTAACTTCTTTCAAGTTGACATAAAATAGACAGGACAGTTCCCCTCAGGGAGAAAAAAGGTATTTTTAACTATAAATGATATCATACTAACCTGAAAAAATACACTAAGAAATTAAGGTTAGACATTTTAATGTAGAATTAATGCAACTACATTTGCATTGTAAGTACATTTACAATGTAATTAAATTTTGAAGACTTCAAGGGAAATTGCTGCTATGTTTTATAGTAACACACATTCATGGCCTAATAAAATTAATATACGGCAGTTACATTTATAAACAAACTCAAATACAGCATTTTTTACAGTGACTACAATATTTAAGACCATAACTACATTTGAATCTACAGAACTCGGTATTCTTAAATTATTAAAATTTCTACTTTAATACCACTGTGCACAGGGACATATTATTTCAATATTTTAAAGACTTATTTATTTTTATTTTATGTGTATGAGTGTTTTATCAAGATGTATGTATGTGTACCATGTGTGTGCCTGGTGCCCTTGGAGGCTACAGGAGAGATTTGATCTCCTGGGACTGGAGTTGAGATAGTTGTAAGCTCCCCTGTGGGTGCTGGGAACCAAACCTGGGTCCCATGCAAGAGCAGCTGGTGCTCTTCGCCACTGAGCTCTCAACAAGTAATGGATATTTCAATTATGTCTGAAGTTAAAAAAAACTCTGGGGAATGCAAATCAATGAGACCTTATCACCTTATCTAAGCATGCACCATTGGGGTAAAATAAATGCTTAGATAGTCATGACATGTAAATCAATAGTACTGTGACTCTCTCAAGAGCAAAGCAAAGCTTGATGTGATGAAAAAGAGCATCATTGTTCTTAGGGGAAAAAAACAAAAGAAAAAGAAAAGTAACTAGAAAGTAACATTATTTCTACCCAAAACTTCTATGTGAACACACATAGTTAGCTCTACATGCTTCAAAATCAGCACAGGCTCAGAGCAGATGAAGTTGTTGTTTTACCATCTAGTTGTCAAATGGTTTTAATAAGTCCCGAGTCCACTGGGGTTACAATAATGGAGTCATTTCCAATTAAAGCTAATCAAATATGTAATTTTATATGTCCTTCATTAGTTAGCTAAAAATTAAAGTAATTAATTTTGTCCTGAATTAAGTAAGAGGACAACTATATTTAAAATGATGGCTCTAAGTTATAAAAAAAAAAAAACACTATAATAAATCTTCTCAATGCTGAATGCAAATGTCAACAGTAAATAGAACTCAAGCAGATAAGCTTTGAGATTTTACTATTGAATTTTGATGGCATGAGCATGGAAAAGTTATTATTTTCTAGCAAATACATTGCATTGTTATTTCTTGACTACCCTGGTTTTTCTAAATTGCTTTTAAAAATCTGCCGGTTTTTTTTTTTACATTTTTTGGAGAATTTCATTCACAAATACTGTACTTACATTTCTGAAACCTCAACTTCCCCTTAACTCCTCCCATGCTCCCCACACTTCCTCTCAGATTCATGACGTCTTCTTTACTATGGTCACATACTCACACGTACACACACACACACAGTCACACACACACACACACACACACACACACACACACACACACACACACACACACACGGATATATAAATACAACCTGCTGAGTTCATTTAATGTTGCTCATGTCTATATGTGTTTAAGGCTGAAAAACCTGATTTTTATATATATATATATTTGGTTTTTCAAGACAGGGTTTCCCTGTGTAGCTTTGCGCCTTTCCTGGAACTCACTTGGTAGCCCAGGCTGGCCTTGAACTCACAGAGATCCTCCTGGCTCTGTCTCCCGAGTGCTGGGATTAAAGGCGTGTGCTACCACTGCCTGGCCTGATTTATATATTTTAAAAGATGTATTAAACAGCTCTTTAAGGGACTCATGGGTTTTTTTTCTTATTAACTATTTAAACAAACAAAAGCAGCTCACAACTTGATCAAATGTCTTGTTGCTTTTTCTTTCTTTCTTTTGAGGTAGTGTGCCATTATGTAGCCCAGGCTAGTCCCCTACCTCATCCTGAGTGCTAAGCTTACAGCAGTGCACTGTCACGCTTGGCTTGCATTTTCAGATTTAAGTCTTCAGTTATGTTAACATGGAATCAGCTACCTTGGGGAAAATGTAATTTGTTAGAACAAATTAACTTTTGATAGTGATTAGAATAATAAATAAATGCCTTAGATTTATCCTATTGTAATGTTTAAAACTGAAGTCTATTCAATAGTACTCAATTTCTATGTAATGTTTTTTTGTCTTATAGTCTTTCTTGCCTTATATAAGATACTTATTGCCTTATATAAGAAATTGTTAACTACATAATGCCAAGAACACAGTACCCTGTGTTTACTTTTAGAAGCTTCATCATTCTGGATTTTATGTTTAGATCTATGGTTCAATTCAAATAAACCTGTATGAAATCAGGTATAAAGATGGAGGCTCATTTTTTCCATGTGAATACCTAGTTGCTGAGGACCATTTGTCAAACCGACTTCCTTTCACCATTACATTGCCATGCCATCATGGCTAAAAACATTTTTTGCAGATTCCATGTATGAATGATATAATGTGGCATTG